>ML110416.1:4993-78782 GCA_003697995.1 Taxidea taxus jeffersonii
TCTTCTTCTTCTTCTTCTTCTTCTTCTTCTTTCTTCTTCTTCTCCTCCTCCTTCTCCTTTTCCTTCTCCTTCTCCTCCTTCTCCTTTTCCTTCTCCTTCTTCTTCTCCTTCTCCTTCTCCTTCTTTTGTTTTTAGATTTCATTTATTAATTTGAGAGAGAGAGGGAACACAAGGCAGGGGGAGGGCCAGAGGCATTTTAGTCCCACATTAGCCAGTGATCTGATCCCCAAGTTCTCAGACTATTCTCAACATCTCCCTACTCAATACTCAAGAGAGCCCCTCTTCTCCTGGGGTTGCCTTCTTATTCCACCACTGTGGTGGGGAACATACTACCCCCAAATATGGCATATTACATAGTGCATATTTTAAGCTGAAGGATTTGAGAAACAAGCAGATGCAGGAAGGTCACTCTGACCTCCACATCCCTCACCCCACTTCTCTGAAACAGGTCATAGAGCCCTCATATCAGAGGTTGCCTCCACATACCTGGAAGGTACCCAAGGGAAGGAACATCATATTTCCAAAGACAAAACGACACCTGTTTACTATACTGACTTCATTTTCCTTAACTTACCATATTCCTCCATGACCATCCAGGCTTCCTCAGACCTAAAAACACACATATCTGTTTCCTTCGCCTTTTATTTCTTTTGAAGGCTGCTCTGTGATTTCAAACTTACATTAGAGAAATGTGTGTGCTTTTCTCCTGTTAAGCTGCCTCTGTCAGTTTAATTTTCTGACTCAGCCAGGAACCCTAAGACGGTGAAGAAATGTTTTCCTCCTCCACCAGTGTCACACCTGCACTGTGATCTTCCTGACATTCAACCCTTGCCTCTGCTGCAGCCTGGATTCTGAGTCTGGCTCTGCCATTCAGAATGCTTTCCCCCATTACATTTGCAGTTTGTATTATTCTTTATCTCCTTGTTTTGTTGTAGGTAAGGGTCATAAGTGACTCGAAATCCTCATTGTCCTGTGTGCCTTTTGAAGAGATTCAGATTCAGGTAGCTGGTTTTTGGAGCTTGTGTGTGTGTGTGTGTGTGTGTGTGTGTGTGTGTTTGGGGTGGGGGGTGCTGGCCTCTGCCTTTTAATTTGAAATAGCATACCATAAATGTTTGCTTTTGTTTATGATGGTGGCACAATTAAGTAACTACTCTATCAACATTGGATAGCAGAGACCAATAACCCTCAAATAATTTGCTCCACAGCTAGGTTAGAAATTAGAGATAATTGATGCCTGAGTAGTTCAGATGGTTAAGCACCTGCCTTCAGCTCAGGTCATGATCTAAGGGGCCTGAGATAGAGCCCCACATTGGGCTCCCTGTTCACTGGGAAATCTGCTTCTCCCTCTCTCTCTGGTGCTGTCCCTGCTTGTGCTCTCTCAGTCGTGTTCTCTCTCTCTCAAATAGACAAATAAAATCTTTAAAAAAAGAAATTAAAGATTAATTTTCTATAACCTATTATTTTGTTTTTAATTCTTTAAGATTCTGTTGAGGAGGGGAGGGGCAGAGGGCAAGGAAGAGAGAATCTCAAACAGACTCCGTGCTGAGTGCGGAGCCTAATGCAGGGCTCAATCTCACAACCCTGAGATCATGACCTGAGCCAAAATTGAGAACCAGATGTTTAAATGACTGAACCACCCATGGGCCCCTATTTTGTTTTTAATTTAGTTCTTACAATAAGCTCAGCCGTGTGAGAAACAAGAGTAGTTCCTGCCCCTGTCCACCCCTCTAAGAAGCTTCTAGACTAATTGGCATTGAGCTTTGCATCACCCTTGAAGACTAAAAGAATGAACCACACATAACCTGTTCCAGAGTCTGAATATAATTTGTCAGTTAAATAACTCATGTGGACAACTGCCATGGAGACTAGGATTAGGATGGTACATGAAATGATCATCAGTCTGTAACTCCAGCTGGGAAATTCACAAAGAAACCAAGTAATAGTTATGTGTATCTGTGATAAGATAAAATATGCATAACACTCTTTTTCTTACATATTCAAAATTAAGGCATCAAGAACTTTCCTTTTTTTGGTCTGTCTATAAAGGAGGTAAGCTGCTGCTGAAAATTCTAAGATAGAGAAATTTTATTTTAAAAACAGCTCAACTAAGATTCTGTTAGGTTGTTTTTTTAATAACATTTTTTTAAGATTTTATTTATTTATTTGACAGAGAGATCACAACTAGTCAGAGAGGCAGTCAGGGAGAGAGGAGGAAGCAGGCCCCATGCAGAGCAAAGAGCCCAATGCGGGGCTCGATCCCATGACCCTGGGATCACGACCTGAGCCTAAGGCACAGGCTTTAACCCACTGAGCCACCCAGGCGCCTCTCTGTTAGGTTTTGTTACAAGTTGCTTATGAATTTTCTAGATGCCAATTTGTTAGAGCAAATGATTCAATAAAGACAGCCTTCTTTAGCTTTGTCCGATCAAAAGTGAGCTTAAAGAAGTGCTATGTGGCTATGTCAAATAAACTTCTATAAGTACGGAAGATTTTACAGATGGAATCATCACTTTTTCTCGGAAAAGTAATTACTATGGCCCTCTAATCATTATTTTCTTCAAACATGATCTTTCTTTATGACAAGTAAGCTTGAATTTGAATCATCACTAAGACGTTATTATCCATACCACATTTAATACATTAAACAAAATGACTCATCTTTTAGTTTTAAAGATCAATCAACTTAGATTCTGGGAATGTGCCAGAGCAAGATCCTCCTGCAGATTCTGAATTTTTTTAGTTAATGACATTGCATTGTAAATTGGGCATTGTCTCTTTTCCTTTGTTCATGCGGTTGTCTTATCACTCAGTGCTCAACTGGAATTTGCATTTTGTTGATACACAGAGCTCAGGTGCTGAGATTATAAGACCTTCCCCCAAAGCTCCTTGCAGATTCCAGGAGCTGGAGCCCACTCTGTCTCTACTGCTATTCCTGCTCACAGTTGTTCCCAACTGGAGGAGATCAAGAGCTACACTTGTGGTGAGCATAACATATGGAGAAGTTGAATCAGTATGTTGTACAACTGAAGCCAATGTAACATTGTGTAACAGGTCTACTCAAATAAAAAATTAATAAAACTAATAATAAAATTAAAAAAAAACCTCTGCCTTGCTTCCTAGAGCCATCTTCCCTTGGATCCATATTTTCCACCCCTTTCTCTCTCCATGTCCCTCCTTCTGCCCCAGCGTGCTGTCTTCTTTCCAATGGGCTCCAACTTTGGTTGATATTAGGAAAAAACACCCACCTGAAATCACTTTCAATATAATAAAGTCTCCATGTCTTTTAATTTTTCCATGTTCTTCCAATTCAAGGTCCAGTGTCTTTCTGAAAAAGAGAATATTCTAGACACTAATTTCTGTCTCACTTATCACAACTGAATGTGACATTCTCTCTGTAATATCTAGTCTATTATGCTCTCACTTAACATAGCCACAGCTGTCAATTTTCATGGGTATCTTAATAGTTAGGATTGGAAATGCTTCCTTTAATGTAACTCTCTGCTTCCCTCCAATTAACACTCACTTACCATTCTAGATGAGAAAGTGGTCTTTAATCTGCACAAACTGGGGGTCGATTCCTGCCCTCTGGGCCCCTCAGGGACGTGTGTTCATTCAATCCTTGGGGAGAAATAAAGACATTTCTATGTGCTATGTTCCAAACTTCTTTCAGCTGCTTTATTTATAGGTCAGTTTATTGAACTCCTTAAATCATTGAGGCTAGACATTTTGATTCATCTATTTTGAGATTCCTGAAAATGAAAGAAAGGATTGTCAAATTTCATCCAAGATTTTGTCTCAGAAAAACTGTGTCCAGTAAGTACAAAATTCATAGATGGGCTAATTGCTCAGTTGTCAAGGATATTTATTTGGTATAATAATTAAGATCAATTTATGGACTTAATGGGTTCAGCAAGAGAAAGAACTTTCTAACCATCAATACTCTGGAACATAAAGTAAGTTGGTTGGGAATGAATGCCCCCTGTGGAGCTGGGGGCTCGGCAGCAGTCACTGGGTCCCTGGCAATCCAAAGGATTGAAGCCCAGCCTGAAGAATGTGAAACAAGATTGACTTTTGCATTGCTTCCTATTCTGACATCCAAGACTAAGACAACCCAACATGCGACAAGTTCTATGACATCCCAGACAAACAAAACAAAAATACCACTTCCAGGACTATCCTCAGATGACTCATGTTGAAGAATCTAAAGTCTTGCATAAATGTTTTCTTATTACACACTTGTGGCCTTAGGTTTATTATTTTTGCTGTGCCTCATCCCTCTCTCTGTCTGTCTTGTTACAGCCTTTCTCTTCATTTGAACCAATGAGCAAGAAGAGCGTAAGCATCTTCCTCATTTCTTTTTCTGACACTGACTCACATGGAATGGAGAGGTGAAGGAGGTGACAGCAGCATATATTGGTTATGGTTCTCAGCATATATTGTATATATGTACAATATACATAGCTTTATATGTTCAAATGTGTCTTGATAATAAGATAGGAGAAAAGTAGATGTTGCTTGACTTTTTTTCCCATTAGCACTAATGTTATATTGTTAAGGCATTTTACACCTGTATGAAAGTCTACAGAATTTAAACAACAACATAAAGGAGCATTTTCTGTCCTCCTTCTAGTTCTGACATTCTATGATGTTGTGATTTTAAGGGATCTTATGATGTTGTGGACAATAGATCTGTCACTACATTTGTTCTAATCTCTGTTGGTTTTGCTCCCCCACAAAATGCCCTCAATCAGTGGTCAGTTCGATACTGGGCTGGATAGATTGTTTTCCTCTTTTAATATAGTACAGCTAAAGTTTTTTGCCCCCAAACCATTTCAGCAACTTTCTGGCTGGACTTCTTCCTCTATAAAACACAGACAGATAAAGAAATTAATACCTTGGCATTTCCTTCCTATTTGCTAAGGCACAAATTTGCAATGAATAGATGCTGGAATATTTTGTAGACTTTCCAATTTCTTCCTTAGAATCTGGTGAAGGCTCTCAGGTAAAGGGAAAGATTTAGAACTTCTGGTTTCAGCTCTGACACATAACAAGCTTGGAAATCATCCTATCCTTGCAACAACAAGAAGCTGAACTCTTTCTTGGGAAATCAATGACATTTCTTGGGCTCATGAGAGAGTTGAAGTTGCAAGGCAAACTGTCAACCCAAAATCTCGAAAGACACAGGCTAGGTCTGTTTACTTGGAGCAAAACTACTGGAGACATACACTGGTAGAAATACTCAAATGGTAACTTTGATGGGCTCAGGGCTGAGCATGGATTCACATGAGTGAGAAGCCATGGAGGTCCGCAGTCTTGGCCGGGGTGGGGGACGTTCTTTCATGAGCTTTACTTTCAGGAAACTCACAGGTTCTCAAGATGCAGATGTGAAGGAGCCACTCATGGCTCTGGGAGGAAGAGAAGAGTAATCTTTGTGAAATATTAAATGTGTCCATAAAAAAGCTTTTGCCCCATCAGAAAAGACTTGACTAGAGAACCATAACCAATCCAGGGAAAGGACACTTCTCCCATGACAGCAGAATCTGAACTCACTGTGTACTTGAATATGGGATAAAAACAAAGCATAATCAACATGGATCATGGTTCCAAAGAAAAAGATTGGGAAAGTTGCACTCAGAAAAGAGTAGGGGCAGGGAGAAAATACCAATAGAGGAAATGCTTGTGGAAGTCACAACTCCATGACACAGACACACTAAAATAATGAGATTAATTCAAGAGACTGTAGAAAGTTTTCTCCTCCTCTATACACTATCACCCCATCAAAGGACTCCAGTATGATAACAGTAGAGTCCAGCTCAGAGAGCTGACCTGCCCTCTTCCTGAAAAGGAATACTTAGGGAGGCCCAAGTCAAGAGCAGAGACAAAAACAGAGACACTGGAGGAATTGGAGACCTCTGGCACCTATAATACTGCAAATGCAGTTTCAGTGAAACTCCCAGCCAGATGACCATACATTTTCATACTAAATATCTATTTGCCTTAGTTCTTATTATCTAATACAACATGTCTGACTTTCAACAAAAAAATTACAAGACATGCCAAAAGACAGGAAAAACACAGGATGAAGAGAAAAAACAAGCATCAGAACTAGACCCAGAAATGATACATATGTTGGAATTATTAGACAGGGAACTTAAAATAGCTTTTTAATATGTTAAAGGTCCTAATGAAGAAAGTAGACAGTATGCAAAAACAGATGGGTAATATAGGCAGAGAGATGGGATCTCTAAGAAAGAATCAGAAGGAAGTGCTAGAAATCAAAAACTCGAACAAAAATGAAGAATGCCTCTGATAGCCTCATTAGTAGACCTGGCATAGCCAGGGAAAGAGTTACTGAGCTTGAAGATAGATCAGTAACATCTTTCCAAAGCAAAATGCAAAGACAAAAAGAGTAGAAAATGTAACAGAACATTCAAGAACTGTGGGACAATTTCAAAAAAACATAGCATACATATAATGAGACTATTGGAAGGAGAAGAAAAGATGGTGGGAAAGGAATATTTGAAATAACAATGGCCAAGAATTTTCCAAACATAATATAAAGTACCAAATTACAGATCCAGGAAACTCAGAGAACACAGAGCAGAATAAGTAACAAACATAGCTAGGCATATCATAGTCAAAGTACAGGAGTCCTGGGTTTTGATAGAAATGGTACTGTCTAAGCTGTCCTGCTTCCTAGTCAAGAAATACTGGACTTCACCTCTTTTAAACATTGGTGGTATTCTTTTGTAACCAATGAAAGGATGCATGTAAAAAGCCTCATGACAGATGTTACCTTATTCCTTACACAAGTGAAAATCGATGAGGACATGAACATATGAGGAAGCACTCTTTAATTTAACTCAGCATTCTGTGAATATGAAGAGCTACAATTACTAACCAAATGCATTCTCATGACTCTTCTAAAGACCTTGAAACAAGCTTTCTCAGCAAGGAGAATCTTGAGGTGTGTTTTGAATCACCAGGCATTGCTTTAATGGATGGAAGATTAGATATTCTTTTTGGCTTAGTTGGGAATGGAGCTAACGTTCCCAAGGCAAGAGGTGAGAGAAGGGTGAGATGCAGGCTCATCAGATAAATTGTTAGGGGGTGACTAAACCAGCTGAAGTGTTTTATCAGGAAGGAAATGCAGATACATATTTCAATGCACAGTTGACCCTTGAACTATGCAGAGGTCAGGGATGCCAGTACCCTGAACAGTTCAAAATCTAGATATGACTTTGATTCTCCCAGATATTAATTACTAATAATTTGCTATTAACTAGACACCTTACCACTAACATAAATCATTGATTAACATTTATTTTGTATGTTACATGTATTAAATGCTGTATTCTTACAAAAATTCCCAGGAAGGTGTCTGAATCCAGGAATAATGCATTTTAATTTTTTTAAGCCTACTAGAGCAAAAATATACCAGCAGCAAAAAAAAAAAAAAAAAAAAAAAAAAAAGGAGAAATGTGTTCTAGTGAGTAAGAAAGGAATTAAAATAAATACATTTGTATTAAGCATTAGAGTTTACAAAACACTGCATTTTGTCATTTGGGTTTCATAACCAAGGACATTTAGGCGGCAATAAATTAAGAGATTTTCCCACTTTGCTTGACATCAATTATGGTTGAATAATTATTCTCCTTGCCTCTGTCTTTTTAACTCTGAGCCAGACTGCTCATGAAAATGATTTTGTATAAGGGTAGGAGGTAGTGGTGATAAACAGAGAAAATTTCCTTGTAGACATTTTTTTTTTTCAATCTCAAAGTAATATCCAAAGAATGAATGAATTACCTATATAACATTTAGTTCACAAAATGCTTTGTACAGTGATCCCATTTGATCTTTGTCCTCCCACCCATCAGGCGGTGAAAATTGTACACATTCTTTTGTAGATTTGGAGTCTGGGCACAGCCCTGGGAAGCAACCAGGCATACCCCTCACAGCCACTGAATGCCAGGGCTGGGATGCAGAAAATCTGAGTTGTGACTTCCAACCTGCCATAGTCAAATCAGGCTGCTATCACAGAGTACTCTGGATGTCTTATCAACAGCAGATATTGCTGCTCACAGCTCTGGAGGCTGAAAGTCCAAGATCAGAGCACCAGCATGGTCAAAGGCTGGTGAAAGCACTCTCCTGCTGTGTCCTCACACTGGATAAAGGGTACGCTCTGGGGTCCCTTTGTAAGGGCAGATATACATGATCCCATTTATAAGACCACCACCCTCATCACTTAATCACCTCTCATTATTAAGGGGTTTGGATTTCAGCATATGAATTTTGGAAGGACACAAACATCCAGCCCATTACACAACCCCACATTGGTTTTTATGTTGCTTTACTTGTATTTTTCTTTTGTGATTACAACACTCCTCATTTTCCCTTCACAACAGAAGAGTGATAGTTTTACCTTCAATCATTCTAACATGTAATTTCATCTGCTTGTTGGACATCACTAATCAAATCTATATCTTCACTAACTCATTTAAGGAGGGAATCTTTTTAATTTTCCTTGCCAGCTTGCTTGTAAAATCTGCTACTTAAAAAAATGTGTTCAATAATCTTTGATGGATAATTTGCTTGAAGTTAAATTACCACTGGCTACTTTAGACATATTTACCAGAGGATTCTTTCTTGTCACTCACCTTGGAAATCTAAATGCAGGGAGTCCCCTTCCAGCAACTCTGTTATCAATTCTATGGCTCAAATCTCAGTTCTGGCAATCTGACTGCATTTTACTTGAAATGGGAATCCAGGCTACAAATTATGTGCCCAGTTTTCTCAAATAAGCTACAAAGGTGGCAACAAATTTTTTCGCATTTTTCTTGTTTTTATTGTTTCTAAAACATATCCCACAAATCCTATTAGACCTTTTCATTGCTATTGCTCTCTGCACGCAAGACTTCTTTCCTGGTCAGATTTGCCAGAGCAATGTTGAGACATAACCATGCCACCACTGCAGCTAATTCAACATCATTTAAGGTGCCCTGGAAAGTTTGGTGTTATTTCTAACTGACTGCATAGCTTTTCAGTGCCACTTGATTACATTCTGCAATCCCCTTCTAAGTCATTCAAGCATCTTTCAGTGCCTCTGGGGGGTCGGGGGGGCGGAGCATGCTACCCAGCCCTGAATGAGGAAGAAAGCATCGGCATGTAGGGATAGCAGATCTTAGTATCTGAGGCGTGTTGATTTTATGAACTAGCTTATTCACAAAAAGATTAGTGAATGGAAGCATTAACAGGCATTTTGAATGACAGACATTTCCAATGGTGACAGGCAGAACTGATCAACGTTTATGCGGCATAAAACTGTGATGTCAAATCTCCCTTTTTAAATGATAAGCAAACATTTGTCAGCATTTCAGAGTTCACAAGCCCTCTATTCATGTTATTTCCTTGGTTGCTGCAGTAAAATGCTGAAGTAGAGAGCTGATGGGAAATTGGAGAGAAGATACTCACAGGGATTTGGGAACAGCCATTCTGGGCACCCAGCTTAAGGGACAAGGACTTCCAGTGTGCCGGGCCCATCCTCCTGTGTTGCTCACTGGGGTTGGGGCAGCTCACTCCAGCGCAGTGCCTGCAGACAGAACTTCCCTTGACACAGTGCTCTTAGGTGGCATTCTAGCCATTTGCATATTTTACAAACTCTTGGGTTGTGCTCATCTTTAATCTTTTGGGGGCCAAGGACCCATTTGAGGAACTGATGCAAGCTACTGATCCACTCCTAGGGGGAGTCCATACATGTCCTTCTTTTTATATACAATTTCAGAAAGCTCATTACTGGGGAACAGACTTCAGCCATTTCTTTTTAATTCACCTTTTTAAAGGTTTTATTTATTTATGTGACAGAGATCACAAGTAGGCAGAGTGGCAGGCAGGGGTGCGGGGTGGGGGGGAGGAAACAGGCTCCCCACTGAGCAGAGAGCCCGATGCTGGACTCAATCCCAGGACCCTGAGATCATGACCTGAGCCGAGGGCAGAGGCTTTAACCCACTGAGCGACCCAGGCGCCCCTCAATTCACCTATTTATTTGAGGCCATTCTCCCCTCCAGTTTCCACTACCTCCATGCCAGACTAAAAAGCAGGAAAGGAATTTAAGTCAAGAGTTAATTATACTCAGTCCTCTGTGAAACTCTAATTCTAATATCTTGAACATTTACATTTAGGACCTATTTAAACACACATGGAAAGGCTATAAAGAGGAATAATAATATCCCCAAAAGCAATAGAGGAAATGAAGAACCTGGTTTGTTGCTGCGCCTTGTCCAAACAGGCCTGATTGACAGATCTATTTACCACATAATAATCTTTCCCACCCCTCTGCCTGTAGAGATGCACCCAGTGTATAAGACGCAGCCCCAGGAGCATTTCAGGCTAAGGAGAGACATGTGGCTATCTTATGTATGAGAGAATATGCTATACATTACAGGCTCATGCATAACTAGTTTCCATGACAGTTCTACCTTCCGGGAGATCAGTCTCAATAGCTTTCCGTACCTGTGCAAGGACAACCAACCCTATACTTTTCCATAGTCAATCGGTGGGGTCTACAAGAGTGAAAAGATCTTACGTCTCCCTCAGGGAAATCTCATTTCTTTTTCTAAAGGCTGAAAGTTCTGTTTATCTTTCCCCAGGGTGAGAGCCGAGGAAAGGTGCCCGATTTTGTCACCCTCAGTTCACGTCTGGCCTGTTTACCAGGAGTCGGGGCTCCCCCGAGAAAGAAGAGATGAATGTTCCCATCAGCTCATTCCACAGCCTATCCATTCCACTGAATTCCCGGTCACTGTCAGACTGGCCACCGTATGAGGTCAGATTTAAAGACGGTTTGTTTCCAAAGAGCACATGAACTAAGACCCGGGTTTTTGCCCTGACCCTTTCGATCCTGAGTCACCACAGCTTTTACCAAATTAACATGTTAGCGCTGATCTGGAGTTTGTTGACAAGCAAGAATGTGGGAAGAGAATTATAGCAGGCAAAAAAAAAAAAAAAAAAAAGAAGATACAATACCACGTAACCGTCTGAAATTAGCATGCCTATTCTGATTTTATCATCGTACCTGCTGGGAGCAACTTAAAATTCTTAATGCTGATCAACAAGGATTTAATTTAAAGTCTTCCTCCCCCAAAACATCTAAATATGGGAGGGGTAACTCCTACCTCCTTTTTGAATGCATTTGGAAGCAAAAAGTATGATGTAACTCAAGTAAATAGGAGTTTGGAAGCTCCCCCCCGCCCCCCACACACACAGCTGTTCTGTTCAGGTTAGACAGAATGAAAAAAAACAAGCAATCGATCCTTTAGGCACACTTAATTTAGGTCCCTCTGCCTTGAAATCAAGTTAGTTTTTCACGCCACATTCAGCAAACCATCATCCATCACCCAGTCTAATAACGTTGGGCACATTTTATAATGAGCCATAAAAGAGGTCTTTTTGCCAAGCTTGAAAATTAAGTTTTCACTTCAACATTGTACAGACTGTAAGCAGCCAGAAAGGGCCTTTCCTTGGTAGTTCACAGTGTGCGTTTTCTGTTGCCTTGACAACTCTCTGGCTGGGGCTTCCGTGCTTGGAGAATGAGCCCAATGCAACCCTTCAGAAATGATCATGAACACTTGGCAAACTGATACCGACAACGGCAAGCTTGGAGACATAAATATCGGAATTCTGCCTATGTTACCTTCTACCGAAATTATAGGGATAGAAGGGAGGGATGGGAAAAAGTTGCAATTTTGATCAATTCTAATTTAAAAAAATATATAGTGTGTTTGGGTGGCTCAGTTGATCGACCAATTGCCTTCAGCTCAGGTCATGATCCCAGAGTCCTGGGATTGAGTCCAGCATAGGGCTCCCTGCCCAGCAGGGGGTCTGCTTCTCACTTGGTTCTTCCCCCTCTCATGTTTTCTCATTCTCATTCTTTCTCTCTCAAATAAATAATATATATATTTCTCTCTCAAATAAATAAATATATATATATGTATATATATATACGTATATATATAAAGGTTAGCACCCAACCCTGCTATAAAGCAAGGGCTGACTATGCGGTGTGAGAGCTATGCACGGTTTATGAGATTCATGAAGGCCTCTGATAGTTTTGGCAAAATAAAACCAGTACATACAACCCTGACATTTCATTATGCAAAGATTAGAAAGCCTGAGAGAAAATGAAAGTCTCTTGTTCTTTTGGTCACAAAGATCCTGGGCTCAGCCTGTAACTCTTGTTTAAGTTTGTTCCCCCTTTTTGTCCTTCAAGGCAATGAGCCTGTGTCACCTTGGGCTGGGACACACTGACCCCACACACAGTTCAGCAACCCATGCCTCCTCCTAATAGGGAGGGTTAACAGAGATTTCATTTCTCAATCTGAAGTGTATACACTATACTGTTGCTTTGAGGAGTTCCTGGAAGCATTTGAAATCATTGAGAGGCTCTGGGTTTCTTGATGTCTCACTTAGAAATTACTCATTTGAAGTAGTATGCACAAAATCTAGTTTACTAACTTTCCTTGAGTTTCAGTTCAAAATGCATAATGACAACCTCACATATGCATATAAGTTAATAATTAAGACCATCACTTTACCCTCATAATCGTTTGTTAACAGGACAAAGCCCTGTGGGTATTTCCAACTTCATTTTAGGGGTAAGGAAAATGAGGCTGTCGGCTAGCCAGAGCCTTGTATGAACCTGTCAGACTAGCTTTGGGGCTCATAACATGACTCCTTCTGGAGATGAAACCCTTACTCACAGAGGTAGACCCCCAGGGGCCATGGGTACCACAGAATGTGATGGCTAATTTTATGGATCAAATTAGCTAGGCCAGGGAGTCCAGATATTTAGACCACCAGTCTAAACCTCACTGTGAAGGTATTTTAAATGAGATTATGAGAAGATATTTAAATGAGATAACATGTAAACCAGTGCCCATTGAGTAAAGCAGATTATCTCCCATAGTGCAGGGGAGCCTCACCTAATCAGTTGAAGGCCCTAAGAGAAAAAGTCAGAGGTTCTCCAAGGGAAAGGGAATTCTGCCTCCAAACTATGTTTACACTTGAGTTTCAACATCCACTCTTCCCTGGGTCTCCAGCCTGCCAGCCTACAGTGCAGATATTGGACATGCCAACTTCCAAAATCACACGAGACAATGTGTTAATATAAATTTCTCTCTCTCTTTCTCTATTGATAGACGATAGATAGATAGATGATATATAGATAGATAACTAGATAGAGAGAGAGAGAGAGAGAGAGATAATAGATAGACACACACACACACACACACACACACAGGACTTGTCTCCTGGCCACAGCCATTTGATCCTGACTCAAACTAGGCCATATTCTCTTCTCCTCTTAATTTAGAACTTGGGGGAAAGAGAAATAAGAACAAGAACTGTGGGGGCTGAGCCATGGCAAACAGCAGTAAGCCTACAAACGTTTATTATTGGGGGTCCTAGGACCATGTGGATCTTCCTTCCCCAAATTTGACATCTCTAAAGTTTCCTTAATTTACTAGAACCTTCAGTACCTTCCTTCTTAAAATTGAAAACATACTCACACCCTCCATTTCTCTCCCCTCCCTACTACCCCACCCCCCCTTTTTTTTTGGTTGCTTCAAGTTGTCCAGAATTCTTTGTCATTCTTTGCAAACAAGAGATAGTTTCCCTTGTAGCATATTTTCAGAATACTTCAATGTCTTGTTTGGTGTCAGATTCTCCCTCTAGTCTGTGAGCTCCTGGAGAAAGCAATTATCTTTCTCATCTCTGTCTTTAGCACCTAGCAGCCCCAGACACATAGAAGGTCCTCAAAAACGAAGGCATTACTTTCCTAAAGCTGCCATAACGAAGTGCTGCAAATTTAGTGCCTTAAAATAGCACCTATTTATTGTGTCACAATTCTATAAATCAGAAATCCAGGCACAGTGTGGCTCAGCTACTTCTCTGAGCTGAGTCTCCAAAATCCCATATCAGCAAGGCTGTATTCTTTTCTGGAAGTTTAGGGGATAAATCTGCTTCCAGACCCATCCAGGTTGTTGGCAGAACTGCAGTCCATGGGTTGTAGGACTGAATCCCAGTTTTTTTGCCGGCTGTTTCCCAAGTGCCATCCCCTATTCCTAAAGGCCATCCATGCTCCTTGTCTTGTGGCTCCCCTCCTCCACCTTCAAACCAGCAATGATAGATCAAACCCTTCGCATGCTTTGAATCTCCTCAACCTCCCCTTCTCTGCATCTCTCTGACTTCCTTTCCTGTACTAAAGGGTTCACTCATGCAATTACATTGAGTCCACTGGATAATCCATTAAATAATCACCATATTTTAAAGTCAGCTGGTTAGCCCCATAAATCCATCTGCAAAGTCCCTTCACAGCACTACCAAGATTGGTGTTTAATTAGATAACCAGGGGATGGCATCTTCAGGACACAGCGTTAGAAATCTTCCTGGTGCAGGAGAAGGATGAGGTCAGGTAAGGTTGGCATTGTTTCAGCTATTTGCACCCCAGGCAGGAAAGGGGTGCAGCACCTTGCCTTCTTGTCTTCAAGAGCCCTGTTTCCCCTTACCCTGCTCTGTGTGACTTCAAGGGAGGAGAAGGTTGATTCTCAGCAGTACTGTGGCCCCTGTCTTCGGTTTATACCAGAACAGAGAGATTTTTTCCTGCTAACAATGAACGTATTCTACCAATATTTTTCTTCTCTAAACTTACATTTAAAAACATCATGACAAGGTGAGGTTTTTTCAAGGATTCCATGGCTGGTTTAATACTCAAAGATCAGTCAGTATAATTTACACATTAACAGACTAAAAAGGGGGAAAATATGATCACATCAATATATGCCGAAAAGGCATTTAACAAAAGTCAAGATCTATTTATGATAAAAATGTTTAGCAACTTAAGAACCAATCCTTAACCTATAAGGATATGTAAAGATTAAATATCTTTGTTCTTGCTGATGAAGCCTGAGTACTTTCACCCTCCAACCATTAATGGGCGAGGATGTCCTCTGTCATCACTTCTGTCCAATACTGTATTAGAGTCCTAGCCTATGCAATAAGCAGCACACAGACTGGAAAGACCTAGTAAATGAGTTCATCCAGGTCACAGCATACAAAGGTAATATATAAGAGTCAACGTATATACACTTGAAATGAAACACTGGAATAAAAAAAACTTTTTAATATTAGAAATCATAATATATATGTATAGAATATGTATACAAAAAACTACAAAATTCTGATAAAAAATCAGACAATCTAAATGGAGACATACAGAGTGTGGAGAAGACAATATTCTTACGATGTCAAGTCTCCTTAATTTAATCTATAGATTCAGGGCATCTGCAACCAAAATCCAAGAAGTGTTTATCTATGATCATTGAAAATTAATTGTAAAATGTATATGGAAAAGAAAGGTAACTAGAATGGTTAGAACAAGGTTGGGAAAGAAAAACAAAGTTGGAGGACTTATACCACCAGATTTCAAGATTTACTATAAATCTACAATAACTAAGACAGTATAATACTAACAGAAGGCCAGACATAGAAATCAATGGAACAGAACTGAGGCTATAGAAATAGACCCACCAAAAAAACAAAACAAAGAAACAAAAACCAGTTGATTTTGAACAAAGTTGCAAATGTAGAAAGAATTGCTTTCTCAAGAAATGCAGCTGGACGTGTGGGACATCCATATGCAAAAAAGAAAAGCATTAAACTAATACCTCATACTTTATAGAAATAAAGTAATAACTGAAAAGTGGACAACAGACTTATTTAAATTATAAAACTATAAAATTTCTGTAAGAAAACATAAGAGCAAGCTTTCATGATCTTAGTTAGATAGTTTTTAATTATAATAATGAACCACAATCCATAAAAGAAAAAAAATCATAAATTAGACTTTATCAAAATTAAAAACTTTTGCGCTAAAAAGGACACTCTTAAGAGATTAAAAGGGCAAACCACAAAATGGGAAAAAATATTTGCAAATCACATTTCTGACAAAACACTTGTATCCAGAACACAAAAATAACTCTCAAAACTCACAAATAAGAAAATAAGCCAACCCAATTTTTTTTTTAAGATTTTATTTATTCATTCGATAGACAGAAATCACAAGTAGGCAGAGAGGCAGAGAGAGAGAGAGGAGGAAGCAGGCTGTCCGCAGAGCAGAGAGCCCGATGCGGGGCTCGATCCCACGACCCTGGGATCATGACCCGAGCCGAAGGCAGCGGCATTAACCCACTGAGCCACCCAGGTGCCCCCCAATTTTTTAATAGGCAAATGATCTAATAGGCATGTTGCCAATAGTGGCATTTAAGCACATGATAAATGATTAATATCACTGGTGACTAGGAAAATGTAAATAACACCACGATATAATACCACTACTTACCTATTGGAACGGTTAAAACCAAAACAGTTGACAAGATCATATGCCAGCAAGAATGCAGAACAACTCAAACCTTCATACTTGCTAGTTTGCTGGTGAGAAAGGAAAACAGTAAGCATTTTTGTTAAACACCTGAGCATTTCCTTAGTGTTGAATATACACTTAATATATGACTTAGCATTTCCACTCCTAGTTATTTACTCAGTGAAAGGAAAACTTACGTTCACATGAAGACCTATGATGAATTTTTATAAAAGTCTTATTCACCATTTCCAAAAGCTAGAAATAGCCCATATGACCTTCAAACAAAAATGGATAAACTATGGTAACACCCATACAATGAAATACTACTCAGGAATAAATAGAAACAAACTATTGATTGACACAGCAACATGGATGGATCATAAACCCATTTGCTGTGAGGAAGAAGTCCAGCCCCCAAAGCTATATATTATATGATTCTATTTATATATCATCTTGGAAAAGGCCAAGCTATTAAGAAGGAAAGCAGATCGGTGGTTGCCAGCAGAGGGAATGTGATTGTTCTCTAAGGAACTGTGGCTATCAACACATGACTATTCATTTGCCAAAAATCCATAAAACTTTATATCACAAAGAGCAAATTTGCTGTATGTGACCTACACTTTTAAAAAGCTAACCAGCATATTGTGTAGCTGGGACAGTCAAGAGGGGATGCAGACTATGAGAAATGACACTGTCACAAGTGAGTCACATAAGCTCACTGATTGGGCTGTGGAAGAGCTGATCTATGTATCTTTGGGAAATCTGTTTTGACTGGATACTGAAAGTCTCAGGACAAATTGAACTATGCATGACACAGTACCTTACTTGGTAAATGTGTTTTCCTCTGGGGTATAGTTTAGCAATTTGAAACCACTTTGTGTGTGTACTAGGTCTGAACAAGCAAGAAATGTACTGTATATCATGAGTGTCAGGTTTCTCAGTGGGAGAAAGAAGTTACAAATGAGGAAGGTGGCTAGATTGCACATTGTGATTGCTGGACCGGACTCAGAAGTATCAATACAGACTCATGTTTTTATAAAACAGATGTACAGGGGCGCCTGGGTGGCTCAGTGGGTTAAAGCCTCTGCCTTCAGCTTAGGTCATGATCTCAGGGTCCTGGGATTGAGTCCCGCATCGGGCTCTCTGCTCAGCAGGGAGCCTGCTTCCCTTCCTCTCTCTCTGCCTGCCTCTCTGTCTACTTGTGATCTCTCTCTATCAAATGAATAAATAAAAAATCTTAAAAAAACAAATGTATATGTAGAAGTATACAGAAATAAATATGGTATGTGTGCACATACATTCCCTGTTCTGTCGGCAGACCTAGAAGCAATGACACTCCAGTAGCAATGAGCACATCCAGTGCCCAGATTTTGGTTCCTAAATATATTTTGCAATATAAGAAACCAGGGCTTATGGAGAAGTGATTGATTCCATGGCTGCAGCAAAGAATATGCAAGATGATTATGAAAGCTTAGTAAGGCCAGAAAGCAAGGAGGTGCTCAAACAAAGAGGATGAAATTCTGTAACAATAAAGGAGTCAAACTGAAAGAGCTCCCAGTAGCCAAATCTGAAAAAAATTAGCAACAAAATAAATAATTATACTATTAGAATTTAACCCAAAGAATAAAATAAGTAACTCTGAGTTCATACTGTTGCAAAAAAAAAAAAAAAAAAAAACCTGAATAAATAAATAAGTGAGGGAGAAGGGATGCTTCTTATTCTTAGAGAAATTTCAACTGGTAAAAGTAGAAAGAATGAGGAAAATAGAAATCACCACTGGAATCTCACCATAAAGAGCCACCAATAGAGGCTAAAATTAACAAAAAAATTTTTTTAAAGATTTTATTTATTTATTTGACATACAGAGATCACAAGTGGGCAGAGAGGCACGCAGAGAAAGGAGAAAACAAGGAAACAAGGAGAGAAGTTCCCTGCTGACTCGATTCCAGTACCCTGGGATCATGATCTACCCTGAAGGCAGAGGCTTTAACCCACTGAGCCATCCAGGTGCCCCTAGAATTAACAAAATTTTAAAAGGAGATAGGTTATTTTCATAGTCCCAAAGGATCTGCCTCAAACTAAATATTTATTAATTTCGAAGGGAAAATAATGAGTTTATGATGGAGAATCCTAGCAGACATCACCCTAGACTAGTGGTCAAGGTTAATTCACCAGCAGTAAGACAGATAAATATCATGTATGTATCTTCCAATATTATGCACCCCATCGCCCCTATGATACTCATCCCCCAAATGCACAAGCTCAGTCTAATCACAAGAAACTAAATTTAAGGGACATTTCACAAGATAACTGACCACTACTTTCAAACTGTCAAAGTTTTGAAAGACGAGGAACGATGGGGAAATCAGTACGGGTTGGAAGAGACCAAGCAGACATGACAAATAAATGCAAGGTGGCATTCTGGATTAGCTCAGATAGAAAAGGGACATTAGGGGAAACACTGGTAATATCTACATTCAGGCTCCAATTTAGTTGGCAGCATTGTGCAAATGTTAATTTCTTAGTGTGAGCATTGTACTATGGTTTTGTCACATGTTAACGTTAGCAGGGGATGAAGGGGATCTAAGAACTCTGTACTATTTTTTGCCGTTCTTCTGAACATCTAAGAATATCTCAAAATTAAAAGTTTTAAAAAAGTACATTGGTTAATTTTAACTATAATGTCTTAATTTTTCAAGCTACTGAACTCCTGCTGCAGTGCCTTCTCTTCTCAGAAGCCGCATTGATTTTCTCCTGCTAGCCTACAGACACAGATTAATGCTGTGGGCAGATATATTTGTCCCTTTTTGAGATTCTGTTATTCACTCAGGATCCACATAATTCACGTTCATCACCACATAAACAAACACTCTAAACATGCTGTCAGTTCCCTGGGTGCTACTTATTATCTTCATGTTTTGAACAACGATTCACCGTCGATTCAATAGATGCTATTATGTCTCATGAATTCAGACCAATTGTTCAGGAGTGATTCTATTAAATGGGAAGCACTGAGTGAAGAAGGTTCAAAACTTCATTTCAGAGAGACCAACACAAAGCCCATTTGATTACAGGATTGCTGAGTGTTCCATGCTAATGACCTTGGCCTTGGCGAACACAGCCTCCTTCCTCAAGCAGGGTGCTCCCAGGAGCTGACATGGGCTTAGATCAGGCAATTTAAGTTGAAACCTCGAGCTACAAGTAAAGGATAATAAAAGTCTCCAGTAGGAAAGGAATTGTTCTTCCTGGCAGAGGGGAAGGAGGTATCAGAGAGAGAAAGTTTGGTGGAGGGGCCAGCATTTGAGTTTGGTTGTGACACATGCATACAGTTTCTACAAAGAAAAAGGAGGGAAGAGCATTCCAGGAAGAGGGAAAACAGTGATCGCATAACACTGAGAGATTTGATATAGATTGCACCCAGGGTGAGGAATAGTGAGAAATGCAGGTCACTGGATGGTTGGGGCTCTCATGAAAACAGTTATTTCACCTCTCTGAAGACATGGCCCCAATCATTTCATATTCAATATGCTGCCAGGATTCTCAGATTTTTGCAAATCCCTATTGTTTTGTTACTAATAATGATGGCCCAGCAAATTGGTTCCCTGTGCATTCAGAAACTCCGGATTCTATACTGCAGGTTGGACCCTCCCAAGTGATGGCAGCTCAGTCTGCAGTGGGGCTGCTGGAGAGAGAAATCTGTCCCCCATCACATCTGAAACAATGAGAAATAGTCCTGAGCACAGGAACACTTTCCTCAGACCGTCGGAATTAAATGTTCTCAGGGTGATTCCATTTAAATTCAATGCAAATCTTTTAGAGTCTAAAGATATTAAATAAGAAACAGCAGCCTCTGGCTTAAGTATCCTGCTGTTATCATCTTCATATTATTGATAGGTAAGAGGTAAACGCCTCTGAGTTCTGAATAAATGTGGGGAGCTCAGAGGTGCTGCTTTATCAGCATTTGGCTGGCTTACTGGGTTTAAAGCGAGCCAAAATAATAACACATTCAGATGACGTGATTGTCCTTAAAATGGCATTACTATATTGAAGAGAGAAACCAGGCTGTGCTTCCATCCCGTGGGATGATAGGAAGAGGTTTGGGATGTAATGCCTGAGTAGCCAACAACCCGAAATTTCTTAGGAACAGGAATGAGAAAGTCCATACATGGTGTGGAGTTATTTCCATTTTTTGAGATAAGAAAGGCAATCAACAGACTTGAGTGACAGGCATTTATTTTTATCTGTTTTTTCCACTAAAGTTAGGGTTCTCTTACAAGGATAAGTGAGTCATACACACCCAGGATTTGTCAACACTGAATCCCTAGGAACATTTTCTGTAAGAATGGAGGTTTTATGGGTCTTGGTACTGAACTCCCAGGGCCTTCTGACTTGCACTGGGGGCCCAGACCTTTCCTTTTCCTTCCTGTTTTATTTCCTGTGACTGGGTCTTGAGGATTGTTTTAGTTTCCTGTTCTCAACTTGGTTTCATCCTTACCACACTGAGATAAACATGTACCATAGGAATTAACTGACACGTGTTAATGAATGTGTAAAAGAAATAGATGTCATACCAATGAACATGTTTAATTTAACATCTTTTTAAAAATGGGCCATGAGAGAATCATGGAGTATTCATCTGAAAACGTGATAGAGTTGGAATATTGGGTCTGAAAACAGAAAACTTTGGAAATAGTAGAGACAAAAATCCTGTGTGTCTTGTATTTCTCTATGGAGTACGGATGGATAATGTATTTAGGAAACATGTCACAGGCATTATCCATCCAGTTCTTGTTCCCAGTTAAAGGGACGTTGGAAGTCATTCTAATCAGATGCCTGCATTTGGCAGAGACCAAAAGGAAAACCCAAAGAAGTTAAATGTTTCCCCCTATGTCCTAAGACCTGTTAATGTCTCAGTCTCAGGCTTTAGAGCCTCTGGTCCAAAGCTCTTTTATAACCAGTCCCCAAGTCAAAACATTAAATGTGAAAAACAAATGTCTGATTTAGTTAAGTGGTGACTTCTCTAGGAAAAAATTATGACAACTGAGTGATGTTTATCATAAAATGGGCCTGAGATACTTCTTTCTTTTTGAAGCATAATAATAATGGTAATTTGAGTTATCTGAGCTCTCCTGAGAGAGCATGATCATCTTTTTCTGAAAGGTGCAAGAAGTGTACCACACATTGCTTGTTTTTTACTCTCCCTCAGGAGTTTTCATTTTATTTTTTCTTGTTTTCCTTCAAAACCTCAAAGCCACTTTCTTTTTCATCCCCTATCTTAGAACCAACAAAAGTCTGGATAGGACTAAGCCATACAGGATAACGAAGAAAAAGGTACAAGGAAATTTCACTTGTCACCACAAATATATAACTGGACATATAGTTACAGTCCTATGATTAGGGCTGCAGGAAGGGGCAACACGAGGAAGTTGTTTTGAAATGATGGAATTTTGCTGTCATGATTTTGATCACGGTTACATAACTCTATGCATTTGTCAAAATTCATAAGACTGTCCAGGAAAGAGTAGATTTTACTGCACATAAATTAGATAGATAAACAGATGGATGGATGGATGGATGGATGTAGAGATGGGGAGATGGATAGATGACTGGTAGATAGATAGAGATAGAAAGATGATAGATAGATCTCATGATTACATAGGGTCAGTTGGAATTACTTTTTAAAAGTTAAATCATATTACAGTAATCATCTCTCCATTTCTTACACTTCTGTTTCTCATGTGAATATTATTTTATATTATTTTATAATATATCATATTGTATTTATGTTATATATAATATAAATAATATTATTTATTTTATATAAAATATGATATATACTATTATATTACTTATATTATATTATATATATTATATTAAATAATATTATTTGGGGAACATTTTTGAATCCAGCATGGACCTTCTCTTGAACCCGGTCACCATTCTTCCAGGGTGCCCTGTATTTTTTCTGCCTCCACATCCTGACTCATGCTTTTCTCCCTGCCCCTGTCATCTACCCCACATATGGCAGGTACCCTTGATCCTGCCCCCCAACCCCCAATCTATTGCAATTTCTCCAAACTCAGAGTCTCAACCTCTCTATGAAGCTTCCTAAAGCCCCTGTGGTCCATAAATTTCTTGGTCCTCCAAATTCACAGAGTTTACTATACTTATATCGTTGTCTGTTGGTACTCCTGCACTGCCTGTGGCATATTTCAATCATTATTTACTATATTGTCACCATCTCACTGTGAATTTACTTTCACTTACCCAGTGAAACAAACCATAACCCCCTAGGGATGGATTCCGTGCTGTGCTTATTGTACTTGCCAGTGGTGAACGAAAATGTTTAATTGGTTTGAAGGCTTGGGGTTGGACCTGTCAGATCTAAGCAATATGGGTAGGTGATCATCTTCATCTGTCAGGTGGGGATAACAACTATGTAGGATTGCCATTTTGTTAAATGTGGAAACTTATGTAAAATGCCAACAGAGCAAAAGCACACAGCAAGTAATAAGTTTGTGGCTCTTATTTATTCAACAAAGAATAACTGAGTAATTGCTGGGAGTTTGGGGCATGGCAAACAAACAAGGTAGATATAATCCCTGATTTTGTGAAGTATATCTTCTGGAGGGGAAGAAGCTCAAGAGTGATTTCTGTTGTACTTTATTGTTGGAACAAGGTATCCCCAAGTCCTCAAGTCTTCTGTTATTATCCAAATATATGGGTATGTGGTATGTGAGATGGCTCATCTCACCTACTTGGGACATCCGGAGCTCTCCCAAATATTCCTGAGTATCCTTTGGGTGTCTTACAGTCCTCTGGTCACCATTCCCATGGATTCCTGGCCCCCAACTGTGTCCCAGGCAAGAACACAGCCTCTTCTCCTTCTTCTGCTCACTTTTACTAAATGTTGGAGGAAGATAGAGGTGGACTAAAACAATGTATAGAACAAAAGCCAATTTCAAACTAAATGGCAGATATGGCAAATTAAAGATGGCCACATAGTTTTTGACATTTTTCCCATGGAGAGGTAGCATCTCTTGCCCCTCGTTGAATCTGAGTGAGACTGTGATGACTTTGGCCAATACAATATGGTGAATATGGTGCTACATCTGACCCCCTCCAAAGCCAGCAGCTTCCATTTCCTGTCTGTTGGAACTCTTGCTCTTGAAGCCTGAGTTGCTCTGCAAGACATGCTACTGACCTGTAGGGGAGACCATGTGGAGAGGCCACAAAACCTACAAAAGGAAGAGGGGTCATAGCCAGGGGCTGACCAGGGCCCAGCCTCCCTCCAGCACAGCCCAGCTACCAGCTGAATCCCATAGGTGACCCTAGTCAGTGCCCCAGCAGACGAATCATGAGACCTGCAGATTGGGACTATAATAAAATGGCTAATAGTTTAAGCCATTAGCTTTAGGTTCTTCATTCCCTAACAGTACATAATCAGAGCAGCCAAGGACATTGACACTTACTTCTTTGTGGCCAGTCCTCACCTCTGGGTCTAGACCCAGCCCTAGTCTTCTTCCTCCTTGAGCCCCCAAACTCCTTGGCCTAACATGTAAAACCCAAAAATCGAATCTCTGTTTCAACCACTCTTGTTTCAGGCTGGTTTGATACCAGGGGCCCATCTGCATACACACAAAGTTCCTTCGCAGTATCTCCTGAGTCAGTCTTGTCAACCTTGTGCCCACAGTTCTGAAAGGTTTGAAATGATAGCATTTCTTTAATTGTCTCACATCACATTCTCTAGAAGCGTCTCTCTCACCTCTGAGACATAACCCAAGGGGTGGCTTAGGTGGGTATTTCTCCAAACTATCCGAATAAACATACAATCTAAGTAAAACCAATGTGCTTGTAGACAAGCATGGCTTCTAGATAGCTCCCCAAGTGCCTCCGTCCACAAAACCAGGTACCTGCTCATAAGCCCCTTCCAAAGAATAATTTGGGATTGCCAATTCTCTCCCACTAAGCATAACTGAGAAGGGCAATAACGTATTTATATGCATTCTGTATGGAATAAACACCAGGAGCCTCATTTGTTGTTCTTCAGATTACATTATTCTAGCTATAATGCTTTGATTGAACATGTATCCCTGAAGAACTAGGGCCACATGCTGATTGCCTGCCCGAGATGTGCACACAACTTTGTAAACGGGAGAAACCACAGCAGGTGAAGGGAGGGTGCCTTGACCCCGTCCTTCTGGTCTTGTGGGCAGGTTCTTAGCTGCCCCTTTCATCAATAGCCAATATTCAGTCTTGCATAGCCTACAGACACAACCCACAGAAAAGGACCAGAGATTTCTTCTCCCAGAGACTGCCAGAAGTCAGGCTCTTTCATAGAGCTGAAGGCCTACAGAAAAGGAGAAGACCAAATGTGAATGTGTGGCATGCTTTGAGAGTAACCATAGCTGGAGCAGGCCAGGTCAAGTGGAGGGCTGAGAGGGCCATAAAAATCTCTGACATGAGTCAGATGTGGCCTTGGGCCCAGGCCTGCCCTGTTCACCATGCATAAGCTTCTCTGTATGTCATCCTTGTCATGAACTTCTGTTAACTCTATCAGTTGCTTCAAAAGCTCATGACCTCAAGCCAGCCCCCATCTAAGAGGTGCCTCCCAGGGGCCTGTATAATCTGAAAACTGCGTGTCTTCATTCCTGTTCTAGTGCTGGCTCAGTACATAGTACTGAAATTTAATTTAAAAATTTTTAAAAAACAGGAAAAAAACATATCAGGGCAGCTGACACATGCCATTTACTCAAATAAATGTACTTTATTTTCAGCTAACTCAATTGCAAATAATATGAAACAAATGATGGGTGAAACATCTATGTTACTTCAAAATAAAAAAAAATTATTTTTTTCAAAGGTCTTACTTGGCTTCATATGGCTTCTTGAAAATACTTCCCCAGAAAGTACTCTTAACGCAGGTAAGTGGGGCCAGCACACTGTCCTGTTATCCACCTTCCTTCAGCCATTAAAGCAAAAGCAGAGCTACAGGCGCTTCTGTTTGTAACCTTTAAATATTGGACAGGATATTTTAGCTTGTAGAAATTACCTGAGAATATGTGCACACAGGCAAAATGAAATGAAAACTTGGGACCACATTCTCAAAAAAATCCAAGTGGGCAGAATAGCTCTTCCCAGACATAAGCCATTCCTTAAATTGTCAGTGTAAGTGTGGATGCCCTAAGTTAACAGGGTTTTGTAAATCCAGATCATTGTGCAGACGGCTACAAGCTCTCTAGAACATGCTAGGCACTAGCGCTCTAGAGATAGTCTAGAGGAGACCTAATTCCAAGGCCACCACTTTACCAGCGGTGAGCAAATCATAATCACCCGGGTCTTCTGTTCCCTTAGCTTTCAAGTCAGTTTAGAAAGAGAAAGGACTGATCTGAACATTAAGGCTGTAGTGCCTGGTGCAGAGTGAGTGCACAAGGTCACTAGCTACTACCATTAAGAAATCTTGAGTGCAGCCCTTTGGGTTCAGATGGGTGAGATACTGATAACCTCATTTCCCAAGTGTCCTCTCTGAGCACCAGTGCGTGTGGAGCCTTGGAAATAGGCAAGCAGCCATGCTCCCTAGCTCCCAGCCACTGCCTCTGTGGGCTGATCAATCAGTACAGAAGGGTGCCTTGCAGGTGTATATACATAGCATTATACATCCCAATTGATATATGCATTAATAATGTAGGACCGTCATTTTCACTCAAATGCTATGCCAAGATGCAAACATTCTCCTTTTCTACAATGGTTTTAGTCATCCGTATGAGCTGGGAAGAGTTATGAAGGTGTCGGGTCCGTAATCAAAGGAGCAAGACTGATACAAAGCGAAGCTCAAGCAAAGCTTTATTTCGTGCCAAGCATCAAGAATCAAACTGACCGGCCAGGGCCGTCTCTTACAAAGAGGCGACCCCTCTCTGCCTTACAGACTGGCTTTTAAGGGCAAAGGCCATGTGGTTGGGCCTGGCCACGCACAGGGGGCTAATGACACAGAGAAAACTGCACAGTCAGGCTAGGTCACACGTAAGTGACCAATTGAGTTACAGTTTACCCCATAGTAGGCATTTGAACTACCCTATCACCTTGGTCAGAATCGGCGCCCAAAGGGTGGGGTCCACACACCTTGGTAGCTAGGGAGACAGTATGCGCCCCCACGGATTGGATACCTCCACCTGGCCTGACCCACCCTTGTATTTCGGCTTTGTTACCTGGGACTGGTTTCCGGGACTTGTTTTAAGTCCCTTGGGTGGGAAGGGGGCCGGGACAGTTTAAGTTCTTGCTGTCTAAACAACAAAGTCATTGTTTAACTGGGTGGAATCGCCCTGGCTAAATGGGCCCTTACAAAGGGACAAGCTTCAAACTTGCCAAGCAAGCATCCATGCTTTCTATCAGTGAGGTGCTCCCACCCCTTGAGGTAAGGACTCCACTTTTCAGATTGGCACCTGCTTTCGGGGAGGCTGGTCTGACGCAGTGCCTGGGATGGAGCTCCGAAGGTCCACTGGGACCTGTGCTGGGACTTACCGGCCAAGCTGGCGGTCCTTGCCGTTTGTGCCGTGCCGTGTCTGACACTTTTCAGCCTCACGACCGGGTCCTCAGACTTCTGCTCTCACTTCCTGTCTGAATCAGGGCACCAGGAGCAAAGCTGCAGCTCCCCATTGGGCACCAGACTTCCGGATGCTGAGCAAGGACACTCATTGGGGGGCCCCCAAATGTCCTTCTGGCTCTCTCCCTCCATCACTTCGTCCTTATCGGGACTTCAGCCTGGAAGGGCAGGTCCTCTCCCTGCAAGCCCATCATCCGTCCCACCACCCTCTAGGAAGGGAATGGGAGTGTTCCTCCTCCTCCTCTGGCAGGGCTTCCCCCAATCCTTTCCTCCTTCTCCCAGGGCCAGCCGCTCAGGGTAGCTTCCATTCTCTGGGGAAGGTTCTCTCTGATCCAAACCCATCAGATGAGATTGTTGAAAGGGAACCATCAAGAATGAGAACAAAGGTGAAAATTCACTGCTTTGTATCCCATAGCCACCATGCCCAAGGGCGTGAGTGTGTGTGTGGGGGGGGGGGGGGTAGAGTTGTTAAATAGTTGCTTTTCCACTTAAAATTAGTCGTCACTTATGAATACAAAGAAAAAGGAAAAAAAAAGAAAAAAACTGTAACTACATATGGCAGCAGGTGCTGACTAGATTTACTGTTATCATCATCTTACAATGTATACAAATATCAGATCCTTATGTTCTACACCTAAAACTAATATAATGTTATCTCTCAATTATACCTCAATAAAAAGGAAGAAGGAGGAGAAGGGAAGGAAGGGAAGGAAGGAGGGAGGGACGAGGGGAGAGAAAGGAGGGAAAGAGAAAGACAGTCAAGTGAAAAGTTAGGGAAGATGCTCTCTACCCTGTGGTGCTGAGAAGTTACCAGGTAAAGGCACTGATAGTGGTTTCTGTAGAAAAGAGTTGGAGGCAAGGCTGAGAAGGAAGGTAGAGGCAGGGATTGGGATCAGTAGGAAAGAAGAGCCTGTAGAAAATCCTAAGGGGACTGATGGGCTGCAGGAAGGCAGCCAGTCTATGCTGAGAATGGAGATCAGATGGGAGGGTGGGAGGACAGCATGCGTCCATGTGTGTCTAGCTCAGAGGCTGGGGGAGCAAAGAGCAGTTGGAAATGAGAAATAGGGTGGTAAGGTATGCTAGGGATACAGAGTTTGGGGATTCAGAGCTTGTTGGCTGGGCTGGAGAGCCAGGCAGCAAAACTGAGATTCAGTGTCTGAGGCAGAATGGAATCCACACAGATGGAAGCCTGGGCAGGGGTGTGACAGGGCCCCCCCGGCTGAGGAAGGGTCTTCTCCATAGGATTCTCCAGCAGTTCTCAAAGAAAATAGAAGATTCTGTAGTTGGGTGACAGGACCCTCTACACAGAGGGAGGCAGAACTCTTACAGTCGTCACTGTCTCATTGTGGTGTTCAGAGGTAAAGTCGAGGCTCAGCATTTTAAGCCCCCTTGACATCTGGTGAAGCCCAGTTCCCCTCCCTACTCTGCTCTTGCACACAAGGTCTAGCCAAATAGTTCTTATAAAGGGTCCTTATAAAGGAGACCAGACCCAGATCTTGCTCATCGTGGAGTAGAGGGTTTCAGTTCCTGACAGCCTGAAAACTATTCAGCCAATCACAGCCTGCCTTGGGGACAGGGTTCTTGAAGAAGGAAAAAAAAAAAAAAAGAGGACAAAAATATCCTAGCCAGTTGGCTTAGCTATTTACAGTAGTGGCCCGCAAACTACCCGGACCACTTCCCTTCTTCGGATAAAGGTTTCAAGCAGTCATTGCTATGTGGAGTTTGATTTAGCCATAAATTGCATGTGTATATCATTGTATAAATATTTTGTATATACTACAACATATTAACATTTTAAGGGAATAAGATAGAAATTACTAACTTATTAGTATCATTAAAACTCTAATATTTTCTTCCTCCCTGTAGACTCCTAAGACCAGGCAAGGTACTAATCATTCCAGAGAGTCTAGTTAGCCCATCCCTGGGGTAGGGAGAAAAGACCTCTAGAATCCGAGCCGTCCCTTTTAAGGCTGTCCTGTCAGCTCAGGAATTACTATCCCTATATTCCAGTTCATCTGGGAAGACAAGCAATTTGACTCAGAGATCCCGTTGTTCCTGGAATGACACCTCAGAGAGCCTGGTCCCTTGATAACGCCTCATGATCAGCCTCTCAGGTGCCTGGCCATAAAACGACTAAAAGAAACACAAGGCCTGGGGGAACAAGGAGGCAAGTGTGGTGGTCACCCTGTTAGTGGAAATGTCAACGTCCTCTCCCAGGAATGCCATTTTGCTCAGCATTCTAGACTTTCTCCTTACAGATGTCATAAAAATACTTAGTACAATCATAAAAATGCCTTTGGATCAAAGTGACACAGTGTCACCTCTCTGCCTGCATCTGAATGGTCTGATTATCACTCCCAACCTGACATAGAAAGGCCGGGTGCTCTCCCTCACCCTTCCACTGACAAAGCTACAGACCAAAACTCATTTCCATCCATCCTCTCTGCTTCCTTTCCTCTGCAGCCCACAAAGCCAAGAAATTCTCTGCCATGTGCTGTTCCCTCCCAAACTACCCACTACTTGCTTATTCCCAATTTTTCTCTCTCTCCCTGCCAAATCACTCTTACCAGGGTATGAAGTGATCCATGACTAAAAGGCACCTCCTGACCCCTCTTCCATCCAGCTCAGGTTTCTCCTTTCTTTGTTCTTCTTTCTTGTGAAGCAAACTATACTTATGACTTGCTGTCTGAACCCTGTCTCCTCATCACCCTTCTATCCTGGTCCAGTCCTCCATTCTCCCCATGATACTCATATCATCTTGCCAAGGCCTACGACCTGCTTCCCACTGTCAAGCTCATGGCACCTCTGTATCATCCTCCTGTCTGACCATGCAGCTGTATTTGGGGTAGCTGACCACCTCTTTCTTCCCAGCACATCCCCCTCTCTTGAATTTCTATTGCTGTGCTCATGGCCTTCTCCCTATGATTTTGTGGCTTCTTCTCCGTCTTTGTTGTTTCCTGCTCCTTCTCTGTGCAACCTCTAAATTATGCATTGTCTTTGAGTTTGGCTTTAGTCTTTCTTGCTTCTCCATCTACACTCCCTTCTTAGGTCTTCCCAGTTAGTCCCATACCACCTGTGTTCTTTCTAGTCCAGAAGTTCAGCCTTAGCTCAGGCTTCTCCTCTGAACTCCAGATTTGCATTAACAATTTCATGCTTGGTACCATCACTTAAATATCTAGCAGGCATTTCAAACTTAATATGACCAAAACATCAGTCTGGTTTCTGCCCATCAGAGTCTACTTACCCCTATATAAAGACATCATTGCCCACTGGATTACCAAACTAGAAACCCAGGAGTCTACCCTGTCCTCCTACCATCTCTACCCAATCAACCACCACGCCCCATGCATTAGTTTCCTGCTGTAAGGAAGTGTCACAAACTCGTGGCTCAAACAGCACAATTTTATTATATTACAGTTTTGTTGGCCAGAAGTCTGACATAAGTCTCCCTGGGCTAAAATGAAAGTGCTAGCAGGACCATGCTTCTTTTTGGAGTCTCTATGGGAGAGTCATCTTGTTGGCAGAATTGTCTTCCTGCAGTTGTGGGATGGAGAGCCCTTTTCCTGCATGGTTGCCAGCTAAGCACATTTCCCAGCTTCCAGAGGCCACCCATCTTCCATCCATCCATCCGTCCGTCCTTCCTTCCCTCCTTCTTTCCTTCAACCATCTTCTTACAGTCCTCTTCCCCTATCCCTAAAACCACCAATGGTAGGTCGAGTCACTCTCATGCTCCAAATCTCTTCTTCATCTCTTACATCTCTCTGATTTAGCTGGGAAAGATACTGTGCTTTTTAAGCATCCATTAGGTTAAATGCTCTTGGTAATCCAAGGTAGTCTTTCCATCTCAAAGTCTGCAGTCTTAATCACACCCACACAGTTTTCTTGACCATGTAGGGTCACATAGTCACAGATTCTGGGGATTAGACACAAACATCTTGAGGAGTCATTATTCTGCTTACTTCCCATCTGTTCTGTACCCAGTGTTTATCTCTGATGGGTTCCCATTTCTCTCTCCATGCCACCACCCTCAACAATACCACCGTCCTCTGTCATTGGGTTGACCCAATGGTCAACTCACTGTCCTTTCTGCTTCCACCCTTACTCTTCCCCACAAAGTAGAAAAAATGATAGACACATAATCGTTTCCTATCTCCAGCATAACCTTCCCTGTTTGTTACTGAGACTCAAATTCAAACACAAAAAGGTCTTTGTGATCTGGTACTTGCTCCCCTCTCTTATGCTGGAGGCTTCTCATCCCACGGCCCTTGTGCCTTACTCACTAGACAGTTTTCCTTCCCTTGGAAGATTCTTTACCTTCCTCCAGCTCTTTAAATGCGTGGCTGGACCCCATCCTTAGGCAGCAGACCAAACACTGTTTCCTCAGCTCCACCTTCCCTGGCCATCTTATTCAAATCAGACCTCTGATCTCACCCATCCCAATTATGAGCACATTGTCCTGCTTATTTCCCACACAGTAATGATCATAGTTTGTCTTTATTTTGCCTTTTTTATTTATATTTGACTTGTTTATTGCCTCTCTGCCCAAGCTGAACAAAGTGGAGGACAACCGTTGTATCTGCTGTGACATCTTGTCTCTCCAGTAAGTAGCACAGGGCAGATATGCGATAATTACCCATTGACTGACTGAATAAACCAATGAATTATGACCACTCCTGAAACCCGAGTGTGAGTCATGGCTACAAGCTCAGTTAGAGAGGAAAATCCTCAAGAAGGTATTGATCCATGCCATCGTTTTATTAGAGTAAACGGGGAAAAGTAAGTCTGATAATAACCAGGAATACCACCCAGATTCTGGGAAGCAGAAAACCAACAGAGGAAAAATATTGCTTCTGCTTAAGAATTAAAAGAACCTGAACATTCTGTGAGAAGGTAAGCATAGGTGAGGTAGAGAACAGATTATGTGAGTGTAAACTTGTTCAACTCCCGAAGATCCATGGCGATTATTATGACTGTGATAGATGGGTCCTGCTCACCACAGGCCTGGAATAAATGGTTGTTGCCATGAGCTCTTGCTTGCTCATGCTTGGTATACAAGGAATGTGCTATGTGTGACTATGTGCAATCTTTTTTATTATTGACCTTGACATTGCCTTTCTAGAGACAATCTGTTCATTGCTTCAGAACCGTTCTACTCAAATGGTTAAGTTCTCTATTGTTTGGTTATTTGGCTTCCATTCCGACAAAAATCTTTTCTGAGACAACTTTATGGCTGGGTCACTATTCATCTAAAATCCATTCCTGTGCTCTATACTCCTACCCTGACAAGTGTTTCAAAAAGTACAGCTTGATCTCCTTGCTACAGATCTAGAGCAATGTCACTCATTTGGGGCAATATTATCCCCTAGGGGACATATGGTATTGTCAGGAAAAATTGTTGATTGTCACAACTTGTGGGGGAAAGAGGGTGGAGCTAGCATCTGCCAAAGGCCAGGATGCTGCTAAGCCTGCTACAGTGCACAGGCCGTCCCTCCACAACAAAGAGGTATCTGGTCCAGAATGTCAGTGGTGCTGAGGTTTCCCTGTGTCAGACAGGGAAAGAGCACATCTCCATCCTCTGCTCCGTCATATCTTGGCAGCATAACAGGGAGTTGAGAGGGGGTAGATGTATCACCCAAGCAAAGGCACATTTGCCCACTCAGAGATGGGACCCAGAGTTTTATTCCTCTTTACAACTGACCTAAAGATTAGCATCCCCAGCTTAGATAACTCATAGTAGCTTACTTTTCTTTATTCCAAAACAGCACAGCAGCAGTTGAAATCCATATGACCTTCCCTGTACCATGTGGTGTCTCTGGAGGCAACTGAAGCCCCTCTTCTTTTTCTCTCAGGACACACGTTCCCTGGGCATCCCCCTCGACTACTTCCTCCCTGTCTCCTTTGTGAGCTTCTGTCCTCCTGCCCTCCCACACAGTGGCATGTCTTCATTCCACATCTCTCCTACACAATCACATTCATTGTCTATTTTTAACTCTACCTACATGCTGATGGTCTCAGAAGTACATGCTGGGGCCAGACCTCTGCTGAGCTCCTGATTTTACTGTCCAGTTGCTTCCAGATATTTATGAGAATGTCCCTCAAGCATCTCAAATTCAGTGCATCTAACACGGAGCTGTTATTCTGCTTCCCATCCACAGTCTTGATTTTTCTCCTCTTCAATAATGAATGCATCATGGTCTACCCAAGCCCAACTGTGGTGGTCAGTCTTGCGTCTTCCCTTTCCCACACAACAATTTCCAAACCTCAGTTCAAATCAGGAATTGGGTCAGGTTAAAGTTTCTCATCGATGCCTTTTTCATTCCCTTCCTCTCTTGTCCTCACTGACGTTGCCTTGTTCAAGTTAGCACCCTTTTCCCAGCAGCCACTCTAGCCTTCTCCTAGTGGCTCTTAGGGATTCTGGTTTTTCCTTTTCTCTTGGGAGATCCTCTCACCCACCAAAGTGACTCTCTTAAAACAACAATTTGATCATTTCAGTCGAACTTGGATGGCTCCTGCGTGCTTGGCCTGTCAAGGACTGGCCGAATCTGCCTTCCTAGACTTGATTCTTTTTGTGTCTCTCCCCACATCCAACATTTGAATCCCACTGAACTTCTTGCATTTATCAACCTGCCTTGCCCATTTCTCACCTCATATCCTTTCAAACTCCACACTGTGGTTTCTACCCGGAATTACTAGAGAGAGAGAGAGAGAGAGAGAGAGAGACCCTAGCTGTAAGACCCTTCCTGAATACTTTCCCATCTTCCTTCCACTTGCACAACTGAACAGCCTCTCTTTGCGGCTTCACTGTTGTAGCAGATAACTCTGTCCCAAAGCCTATAGTTTATTGCTCTCATTTATGTTCTTTATGTCTTCTTTTAGACTGTATCCTCTTTGACTGCGAAGAGTCATGTTGTGTGCCTCATGCCTAGCCTACCAGCAAGAACAGATCTGGCACCATAATTATTCGTGGAGTTGATTAATTGAATAAGCACCGACTTTGCTCCAAACACCTCTACCATCCTCGGTGCAGCCAATCATAGGGACAGAAACATCAATCACTCTGGTATGAAATCCAATTTGCAACAATCTTTCTTTGTATCATGTGAAAGTTGAATGTTCGCTAGGCTTGAGGAATTTAAATATAAGTAATAAGTTAATAGTAATAAATTTAATAGTAATAAATAAATAAAGGCTAATAAATAAATAAAGTAATAAATAAATAAAGGGCTCGATAGACATTTATGTAAATCAATTTTCATCTTAAATCATCTCACTTTTTCTAATTACATAGTCTCAGCAAAAGTCACTACCATACATCTTTCAGTTTCCTAACCATAAAGTAACTTGCAATTTTCTACTTACTTATACAAATAATTATTAGTTTTGTGATCTATAGCAAATCTAAAAGTATCCAATGCCTGTTAAAGCTAATGGATTCAAAAGCTTACATACCATTTGTCTATCCTCCCATCCTTTAGGCCCTTCTTCCCCAAATATAATGAGCAATTCAACACAGGGAAGGATGATTATGATAATTTATTCAAATATTCCCTTATGAATAAAATTCTAGTTGGTAATAACTTTGAGTTACTCCATCAAAATATAACCAATGACTCAAATATGTTAAAAGTCATGAAATTATCAACTTCATCTCAGAAGCTTATTAACCAATGATAAGCATAAAAATATAACTACAATATATTATAAAGGGAGAACTGATAAAGTATGTAGGCCTTACTCATTACATGGCACAGCACGTAAATGTATTAATTAATATCCTTAGGGCATAAGCAACAGACCTTAACTCAGTCTAATGAAAACAAAGGTAGAGAAAGATTTTTTGGAAGAATATCAAGACCTACAGTATCACTGGGGGAGATTACAGACTTGGGCTTGGAAACAGGCAATAGGATGGGTATCTCTAAGAGACAAGAATGTAGGAATAGTAGGGATATCCCATAATGGGAAGCATGTGATCCTGTGATCGGGAACCTACAACACAACTGAATGAACTCCAACTATTTGTATTCACCTCCCTTTGTTCAAGACTCACTTCGGGGATAAGATGTCCAAATAGCTCGGGTTGGATCATACCTGCCCTTTATGTAGAGGAGAGCAGAGCCCTGTATTTAGTCTGTCTTAGTTAGCTTGGGCTGCCATAACAGAATTCCACAGGCTGGTGGCTTAAACAACAGAAATGTATTTCCTCACAGCTCTGGAGACTGAAAGTCTGAGAACAGGATGCCAGCATTGTTGGGTTCTGGTGTGGAGCCACTTCCTGGCTTGCAGACAGCTGTCTTCTTGCTGTGTCCTCACATGGCAGGAAGAGAGAGGGTTCTCTGGTGTCTTTTTTTACAAGGGCACTAATCCCATCATGAAGGTCCCACCCTCATGACCTCATTGAATCCTAGTCACCTCAGAAAAGCCCCACTTCCAAATACCATCCTATTAGGGATTAGGATTTCACCATATGAGATTTAGGGAGACATAAACATTCAGCCTGTAACACTGATTATAGCCCATGAGGAAAATATAAGTGCCCACAAAGGGCATGAATCTCCCTAGATAGCCAGACAATAACAGATTAAATTAATGAGTGAAATGACTAAGTGTATGAGGTCACAATATAATTATGAAAAACCACGAAACTTTAACATTCTTAATTAAATTAAGAATAGGGATTAACTAGGGGTGCCTGGGTGGCTCAGTGAGTTAGCCTCTGCCTTTGGCTCAGGACATGGTCTCAGGGTCCTGGGATTGAGCCCCGTGTCAGGCTCTCTGCTCAGCGGGGAACCTGCTTTCCCCTCTCTCTCTGCCTGCCTCTGTTCCTACTTGTGATCTCTCTGTCAAATAAATAAAGTCTTTTTTTAAGAAGAATGGGGATTAAAGACAACTAAACTCTAAAAGACAACTAAACTATATTTATACATAATTCTACAAAAAGGCAAATTGTTGAAATATGCATTATCATGTCCCTGTCCTTGTTTGTTTTTTCCCCTTTCATTAGTAATTTCCCTAACAGAGAAGCAATGACTAACTCTGAAAGGTTAAGAAAAAAAATGAGGGGCGAAAAATGAACACTGACAGTATCTTATCTGTTACGCTCATTTTGAGATTTGATGAGAAACAAAATATGAATTCCTTTTGGCATCAGAGTACAGGCTCCAGGGGGCACAGAGGGTGAAGGGCAGGCACATTGCTGATCTCTTATTGTGGGTCAAGCACTGTGCTAGGGCTTTACAGGTACTAATGCACAATGACTATATGAGCTGAGTGTTATTGCATTCCCCATTTTGCAAATGCCTTGTGCCTGCAACATCAGTGTGTCCCCTCTAGTTAAATCAGACCTGAAGTAGTAACAAGCCCATGCATGTTGAGGGCTGGGATGTGGGGGTGGTCCAGGGACCCTGTCAGGTATGGCAGACAGAGTGATGAACAAAACAGACAAGACCCCTGCCCTCATGGAGCTGGCGTTTTAGGGAGAGGAGCCATATGATGGGTAAGAATAAGAGGTAAATACATAGTATGTTTGGAAATGATTATGCTCAGGAGGGAAATAAAACACAGAAGCAGCATGAGGATTTAGGAGGGAGGAGGGAGAAACATCTTAAACCAGATGGAAAAAAGCTGTATTCCTGGGGAGAACTGGCCTGTCAATATTTAAAGTGGTTAGAAATAGGACCTTGGGAACCATTTCTCAAAGGACCATGTGTGTGAACCTCCCAGTGTTACAGGAAACACTAACCTTGTGAGAAGCTGGAGGAAAATCAGCCCTTGTCTTTCCCTCTAACTACCTGCTTCCACACAGGGTTGGGCCCAGTGACCAGGCATTCTGCAGCTCTTCACTGCATGACTTACATGTGTTTAGAGAATACTCCATATCGTTAGCAGTTTTACACGTCCAACTAAGCCTTTTGGTTCCATCAGTGGAACACAGCTCAAGTGCTGATATTTGCCTCTGGGGATGGTGGTCATTTTCGATTTCTGCTTGAGCATCTTTCCGGCAATATCAGAATTAGAACAAGACAAGGTTTTCAGGCTCTTCTGCATTGATCAAGCGTAGGGTGATCCCATGCCCTAAACCTCTTCTCACAAGCCTCTACTGTCTTCCCAGTCTAAAGGTTTTCTGGCTCAGCATTTTTCTTTTTCCTCAACCGGCAACTCTACTCCCTACTGTCCACATGAAGCCTCTAAATTCTTACTGTCTTACTATCTTCAGGGCTCCCTAAAGGCTACTTTTCCTAAGTAAATTAAAAACCAAAATGATGACATCTGAAAATGAAACAATCCCAACTGCACTCTCCCTGAGTTATTAATGTAGCAGAGCTTTGCCATCTAATGTCTGCTTTTCTGAAAGCATCAGATTCCCCTAAGGAGTCTCAGCATGTAAGCACTTAGAAGAAAATATATTTTGAGTTCAGTTCAGAAGGTGCTCCTGAGCAATTGCCAACCACTGAACACCACCAGGAAGATCCAATGACTCCGATATTATGCTCGGTGAGGGGGTAAACATCTTTACCAGAAAGGAAAGGGGGACTGGATTGACCACCAGTGATAAAACCCAGCAGACAAAGAGAATTGACAGGAAAATAAAGAAGCAGGAAGGGGAAAGACACAGGAGGATAGAGTGAGTGGTGAAGTTGGGCAGGCAGCCTGGCAGCCAGGCCATGGGCACTCTGGCACAGCAATAATATCATTGCCACCAGACCCTGGACGGTGACTAAACATTGATGGGAAAAAAAGACTTCTGTAGGGTTTGGTTATGGGACCTCAAATGTCTTGGTTACTGACTGTGGTGGGTTGAATTGTGTCCCCCAGAAAGATATATTGTAGTCTTAACCTCTGGTCCATGTCCATGAGAACTTGTTTGAAAACAGGGTCTCTGCAGATATAATCAAGATGAGGTTACACGGGATTAGGATGAACCCTAAGTCCAGTGACTGGGATATTAATAACGAGAGGGAGCTTTAGAGACATACAGACACACAGGGAAGAAGGTCATGAAGAAGAGGCAGGGACTAAAGTGGTGTAGCTACAAGCCAAGGGATGCCAAGACTTGCCAGCAGCCACCAAAAGCTGGAAAGGCGAGGAAGAACAGCCCTAGAGCATTCAGAAAAATTGTGGCCCTCAAGACACCTTGATTTTAGACTTCTGGCATCCAGAACTGTGAGAAAGTAAATTTCTGTTGTTTAAGCCACCCAGTTTGTAACAGTTTCTTACAACAGCCCTAGGTAACTAATATAGACAACAGACTGATCCCAGGATAATGCCTCAATTTGAGCGAGACAGTAGCTGAACTCACCTTCCAAGTTCAGAGTTAATGTCCTATATATTTATTTCAATAACTTCCTCCTTCACTTCCCACCTTACTGGATCCAACCAATGGATTATGAAGTTTTCAAAGCACATATTAGAGAAGAGATTGTATGAAGAAATCAATCCACCATGGAGGTAATTTTTAGGCACTTTATTTTTTAGATGCAATTTTTAATAGAAGTCAGGACTCTAAATTATCATTCAAACATAAAGAGAGCTTGTAAAGGATTGAAGGCTGGTGTCATGTTGGCCAAAATGTCTTCACCTTGGAACAGAATTTCTCATCCTCCACACTGCTGACATTTGGGATTGTCATGAGGGGCAGAGAGCTGCCCTGTTATAGGATGTTGAGCACCACCCTTGACCTCTGTCTGATAGCTGTCAATAACACTCCACCCTCAGTCATGACAATCAAGAATATCTGCCCAATATTCCCTAGGGAGAGGAAGCAAACTCGTCCCTGGTTGAAAACCAGGGCTTTAGAGTTAGTATGCTTATCCCATACCTGTCCCTTACCCAGATCACTTCAGTGAGGAGAGAAACATCCTCCTGCAGCTTTTACAAAGGAGTCTGGGATGACCAAGTAGATGCAAACTGATGTGATCTGGATTAGGGAAACCGTACAGGTGTGGGTGATCCCAATGAATCAAAGGTGACTGGACTGATCTGAACAGGAGGGTTTGGGGAAGACAGCACTCAATGAGAGACAGAGACAGGCTCAAGCTTCGATGCCTTAAGTATGCAGGGAGGCTGGTACATGACGTTGGCTGAGTGCCCCTTAGGAGTCTCACTCCCATCTTGTTGAAAATTCAATGATCTAAAAAGACAATCGAAGGATCTTTGTGAAAGCAGGTTCTGAGAGTATTAAACTCAGTGCCATTCACCTTCTGCATCCAAGTCAGCGTCTGTCAGTCCACCCAGAGAACTGCATGGAGCATGTCAAAATAACCGTTGTGCATGGCAACCATGAGAAACTACTGAGAAGATTAAATTATCGTTTATATGAATTAAAAATAAAATAAATATAAGTTAAACTAAAAGTGCAACTCAGACTTTAATGTTCTAGGGAACAAGAGGGTGGCCCTTCAGCTCTCTGGTCAAATAGTGAAATTCTAGATTCAGAGATATTTATTTAAGCAAACCTTTTCTAAGGAATCACATACCAAGGTCTGTAACATTCATAGCTTCTGAAACCATTGAAAAAACACTAAAATATTACTGGAGCGGGCATGGCAGCCTACATAGACCAAGCTCTCAAATAGTCAAAAGTGACCCAAATTCGCTAAGCATAATACGCTCTAGTTCCATCCATGTCGTTGCAAATGGTAAGATTTCATTTCTTTTGATGGCTGCATAGTATTCCATTGTATATATAGCGAAATAAGTTAACTGGAGAAAGACAAGTATCACATGATCTCCCTGATATGAGGAAGTGGAGATGCAACGGGGTGGGGGTTAAGGTGGTAGGAAAAGAAAAAATGAAACAAGATGGGATCGGGAGGGAGACAAACCAAAAGAGACTCTTAATGTCATAAAACAAACTGAGGGGGGTGGAGGGGGAGAGGGGTTGGGAAAGGGTGGTGGGGTTACATTATATGTTTAAATTAAAAAAAGCTTAAATAAAAAAAAAATAAAAAAATAAAAAAGTGACCCAAATTCTTTAGAGAGCAGAGGTGGAAGTTTGGCTGGAGCACATACAACGGACCAGGAGATCATACAAATTAGCCACCTACAATGACGTTACATTTACAGCTCTAGGCAACAGAGGAGTGGGGGGTTCCTGCCCATTAGAGTCCACACCTGTAAGTCCTTAATCAAAAACTTAAGAAAAACAGAAGATACGGGGCATCTGGGTGGCTCAGTTGGTGAAGCTTCCAACTCTTGATTTCAGCTCAGATCATCATCATAGGGCTGTGGGATTAGCATCGGGTGGGGCTCAGAGGGGGTCTGCTTAGGATTTTCTCTCTCCCTGTCCCTCTGCCTCTCCCTCTGTGTATACACACTTATGTTCTCCCCCAACCCCACTCAAATAAATACATAAATAAATCCTAAAAAGAAAAAGAAAAAGAAAAACAGAAGATGCCACCGAGAACCTCCTGTGAAGCTACACCCCTCACTCAAACTGTAAGGACTAGGTTTTCCATCTCCAGTCATGTCCCACCTGCATCCCTCCTGGAGCACTCACAGCCCACGTTGTCAGCAGCATCTGTTGTGTGATCACATCGTCAGGCAAAGCTCTTTGTCTGACAGGTTGGAAATTTTAGGTATATTTTTTTTCCCTAGGGGATGTAAAATATTCAAAATGATCTCAGTAGAATATTATGCTTTATCAACTTTACCTTTCCTAACCTCAAAGGAGCCTTTAGGGCAATGTGCTCACAAGCAGACACCAATCATTCCAAAACAAGAGCCACGAGCCAGTCTGGCTGGGTCTCTGTGTCCCTTGCTCCTGGCTCTTTCTTCAGGACTTGCATTCCCCAACTGTCTAGAAGCAGATTGGTGGCCTAATAAGAATACACAATTCCCTCTCTGAAGAAGTGGGGGCCTAGAGTCAGACCCCTAGCCAGGGTCCAGGTGGCCTGGCCTCTGGGAAGAGAGGAGCAGGAGTAAGAGCAGCTGGAAGGTGCTACCAGCCAACCCAAGTGACAGTCAAGGGGTCTAGGCAGTGAGATGGGAGCTAGACATGGCAAGAACAGATAGAGAAGGTGAGGTGACAGAATCGGCTTCAGATCCTGGAGTAGGGCATTTCCTGAGGTTGCCCAAGCATCACCAGGGTGGTGTTATGGGTTGAACTGGGCCCCTTAAATTCATTTATGGAAGACCTAACCCCCAGAACATGGCCTTATTTGGAAACAGGGTCTTTACACATGTAATTAGTCAAGATGAGGTCATACTAGATTAGGGTGGGCCTTAATTCAGTATGACTGATGTCCTTATAAAAAGGGGAAATTGGGACACAGACACACAAGCCGTGTGCCTTGTGAAGCTTGGAGTTGTGTCTCTGTGAGCCAAGGAATGACCAGAAGCTAGAAGAGAAGGCTGGAACAGACTCCCTCATAGCCCTCAAAAGACAAACAAACAAGCAAATAAACAACAACCACCAAAACCCAACCCTATCCTCACCTTGATCTTGGACTTCCAGCTTGTTTACTGAGGGCATGGCTGCTGCAAACCCCTGCTTGGTATGAACAAAGGACAATTTTATCCATTATCCTTCCTAGAACAATACTAGAAGACATCACTTATCTTACACCCCAAAGGAAACTTACCACAACCAGGTGTTTTTAATATTAGCAAAGCCTTTCTTTTTGAGACTTAGAGTTTTGATCGCTTTATACCCAATAGTTAAAAGAGCATGGAAATATATCTGTGTGCCAATTTAATTATATGTTTTTGGCAAGAATACTATTTGACAGTTAGAAACCAATTTTGTTTTGTTTGCATCTCTGAAATCTATTTCAAAGATCACACTGTAACTATCCCTCATTCTACAAGTTGTTCCTGTAGTTTTTATGCCAAAACCAGTTAAATTTTGACCTCAACTGACCCAACTATCTCTACAAAATAAGAGTCTGGTTTTGCTCCTCCTCGTGTGGTTTGATAGATTAATAGAGTGTGTCAGAATGGTATGGAAGACTGGGCGCCTGGGTGGCTCAGTCGTTAGGTGTCTGCCCTTGGCTCAGGGCATGATCCCGGGGTCCTGGGATCAAGCCCCACATCAGGCTCCCTGCTTGGCGGAAGGCCTGCTTCTCCCTCTCCCTCCTCCTGTTGTGTTCCCTCTTTCACTGTGTCTCTCTGTCATGTAAATAAATAAAATCTTTTAAAGGAAATGGTGTCGAAGACATAGTAATTGCTGGACAGAGAGCTTAGAGAAATTTAGGTGGAATTTGCAAATTAAAGTAAATCTAGCTCCCCCCCCCTTTAAATTCTTTCACCCTGACAAAATACATCAAAAAACAAAAAACAGCAAACTTCTACTTGTAGAGAACTAAATTTATATCTCAAATTCTGGTGCCAAGGCAAGGCCCAAAAGTATATACATTATTAACTCATAATATGAAGCTGTAATAATCAGACTCAGGCTATTTGTTCCCATTTAGCAGTGAAAAACATACATTTAAATGACAAAACGTCATTTGCTCAGAGATGTTAATTATATGATGATCCTAGGGGCAGGCATGGAAACAGTGATTTGTTAGTGAAATCACAGCCTAACAAGTCACCTAAAGGAGCCCAAGCCTCAGAGGGATACAGACGTGGATCCACATTCCTCACTTGTCTTCGTGCTGTTAGATCTGCCATGCTTACTAATTTTCCTTCAGAGGTCAAATTATCTTTGTTGGTATCAAACCAGCTTCATTTGTCCTGGATCTATTTATAACCTTTCTGATGACAAGTCACAGAATGAGTCGTCCCCGCAGTGACAGCATAATTATCTCTATGCGTCGACCCGAGGGCTATGGTTTTTGTCCTAACATTCGTATGTTGGAAGAGAAGTGAGGAATTAAAAAGACTGAAGATGGGTTAAAATCTTCAAACACTGAAATGGGGGTTTAAAAAGAGTGGAGCAAGAAAGATGCACGCAAACTGATGCAAGGTGTGACTGTTAATGTGGGTCAGAGCACAGAGAGCCAGCCTTCTAAGACCCCAGCGATGCAAACATGCAAGATGTGATAGAGTCCGCGAAAAAATGCTCCCAACAGTTCACAAGGTGGAGGCCAAGGCGTGTCGGTTTCCCCCTCAAAACGAATACCTTTCCAATACCTCTATTTCCATCTACAAACACTATCATACCCCAAGTGACCCAGACTTGGAGCCTCATTCACTAATTTGATGAAGCTTTAAGCACTAAGTCCCCAGATGGAGGTGGGGGGTCAGAAACCCGTTCCCATAAGATATGCTCTGAGCAATGGTAGAGGAATGCTGGACGGTCTGCCAATGGGCGATTGTCCCGCCGAGCCCAGGAGGTGGGCAAAGCCTCTTTCAATATGTCCAAACATTTACCCAAGAGAAATTGCACCTCACTTCCTCAGAATGATTAGGGAGAACTATGTGTACCTCACTTCTCATGAGAAGGGAGCTTCATTTGGCCTTTACTCACTTTCATTAGAACAAATGCAATAAAAAGCAACAAGCAAATGGGATTTCCTTTTTTTCTCTACTGGAACATAAGTGCCACAAAAGCAGAATTATTTTCTATTTTGCCCACACTTGACATTTACAGGCACTCAATTAATATTTGTCAGGTGAGTGAATGAATGAATGAATGAATGTGTAATAAATGAATGAAATTTCATCTCTCTCCTTCCATGACCAGTGTGAGCCAGTAGTCCTGGGTCAGTGAATCTCTTTGGGAGTCAGGAGCAAGCTGGGGCAGACTGAATCAAAGACAGTACAGAAGGGAAGGGCTGAAGCCGAGGACACTGGTCAGCCTGAGCGAGCACCTGACTAAGCCGGGTCCTACCACCCAGCTCTCATTACTGATAAACTTCTCTACAAGTCTGGATCTGTGTATTCTGTCCAGTCAGAAATTAAGGGGCAAAAAAAAGAACATTACTTATTGAACCCCAACATCCCCACATTTGGTATCTGGAATGTAAAGACAGCACTGGGTGTAGATGTCTGGATACAAGCCAGAACCTTGAGTAATGAAGGAGAGTCGGTGCGATTAAAGGTTGTGTTGTAGTGGAGACATGTAGCTGCTGGGAGCTGCTGCAAATGGCCACGGCTGTCCCCTCCGCCATCCTGCAGGGCCGGGGCTTGTGGCCAGCAGCTGGTGTTCACAGGGACAGAGCTGCTCACAACAAGGGGAAGCTTAACATCCCTGCCCCTTCAAGCTGGCAATACAGGGCTCACCCTGCAGATGGCTGCCATTTACTCTTGAAACACGGAAGCACAGTATGCCCGGGCATCCGGTGCTTTCTTGGCAATGGTGGTGGAAAAATAATCACCGCTTTCTGGGTGATCTCAGCCAGGTCTGTAGGCAGGGATTTTCAATTATAATCAGTAAGCTCACTGTATTTCTAGGGGCCTCAGGATCCAGTTTGAGGATCCAGTTTTAAACTGATAGGATCAGAGGACGAGAGCAGCAATGTCGCTATTCCAAACCCCATCTGGCAGGGAGAGGAAAATGAGGGGCTAACCTCTCCTCACCATGTGCCTTCTCCAGAGGCTTCAAGTGCAAACCAGCATTGCTCTCCCACCTCTACTATCCCCATCACCTCAGTCACCACCACCATCACCACTCACCTTCATCACCTCCACCATCACTACCACCATCACCACCTCCACCACCTCCTCTGTCACCACAACCACCATCACTATCTCCATCACCTCCACCATCACCACCACCTCCAAGCACTACCTCCAATGTCACCACCATCACCTCCACCCCCATCATGTCCTTTACCTCCACCACCATCAACACTTCACCTTCATCACCTCCACCATCATCACCTCCATCACCTCCACTGTCACCAGAACCACCATCACCACCTCCATCATCACCACATCATCATCACCATCATGACTACCACCATCACTATCTCCATCACTGCCACCACTATCTCTATCACCACCATTGTCACTATCACCATCTCCTCCACTGCCATCATCACCACCATCATAATCACCACCATTGCCTCCAGCCACACCACCACCACTACCTCTCCATCACCTCCACCATCACCACCATCATGACTACCACCATCTCTGTCTCCGTCACCTCCACCGTCTGGATCACCACCACTGTCACCATCACCTCCACCACCACCACCATAATCACCACCATTATCTCCAGCCACACCACCACCACCACCTCTATCACCACAATTACTATCACTTCCATTGCTCACATGGTTATGGAGGTTGGCAAAGCCAAAATCTGCAGTGTAGACCAGCAGGCTAGAGCCCCAGGGAAGTCTTACAGCTCAAATCCAAAAGCAACCTCCCCGCAGGATTCATTCTTGTTCAGAGGAGGTCAGTATCTTTCTCTCCAGGCCTCAACTAACTGGATGAGGCCCACCCACATCACAGAGCATAGTCTGTTTACATAAAGTCTGTTACTGATTTAAATGTTAATCTCATCTAAAAAAAATACCATCACAGCAACATCCAGACTGGTGTTTGACCAAATATCTGAATACTGTGGCCTAACCAAGTTGAAACATGAAATTAACCATCACACCATGCCAGAGACCATGACATAATTGGCTGGGGAACAATGTGAGCCCCCTCTTACCAAGTTTTCTAAGTTGCATTCAAAGATGAGAACTATGCTCTAGGAACACAGATTTTTGAAATGTTCAGTTAAGGGTTTTTTGAAACCTTCAGTTAAGAGTTCTTTGATTCACTGAGAACCAATGTGAGGACCAGAGGGAAATCATTCCCAAAAGCCAGATTTCCTGGACCTTTGTAATTCCACAAGAGGCAACAGAAACAAGTCACTATGTCACAAGCTTAAAATTTGTGGTCATAAGATTTGGGAGCAACCACACCACTGACACACCCTCAAAGCAGCCTAAGGGATATCAAACACAAGACTCATAGGGGAAATGCAAAGATTAGAAAGAAAACATGGGGTGCCCGGGTGGCTTAGTGGGTTAAGCCTCTGCCTTCAGCTCAGGTCATGATCTCAGAATCCTGGGAACGAGTCCCACATCAGGCTCTCTGCTTAGCAGAGAGCCTGCTTCCCCTGCTCTCTCTGCCTGCCTACTTGTGATCTCTTTCTCTGCCAAATAAATAAATGAATAATCTTAAAAAAAAAAAAAAAAGAAAAGTTGCCACCACCCCAAATTCATGCTATACAAGGAAATAGCATTGTCCCAAATGTGTCTCCAAAATGCATCCTCCAAAGAGAGACAATATATATAGGTTAAGCAATTCTACAACTGACCTCTTGAAAGACAGTTTTTGCCATGGAGTGAACTTCCTAGATCATGGTGCCCTGGTGCCAATAGCATCCTGCAAAGATGAAGCCATTGTTGCTGTTTTTTCTCTGTCCACTAACCTGCTCTCAGATCCCATGGAGCTTCCACTTCATATTTGATATCAGTAACACAGGTCAAGATTTAACCAAGGGTAATGTCCTGAGAGCCACATTTCACTTGGGGTATCTCCCTAGGACTTGAGGTTGGTTAGTGACATAAAGTTAGTTGTGATAATTCTTTGGGTTCCAGAATCACCTTATATCTTTAAACTGGGGAATGATAAATGGAACTAACTCAACCTTGAAGCCCAAAGGCATTAAGCCCATCATGATAGATGGTGACCTGGCTCACACATGATTGTTGGAGAATCCCAGGCTCTAATGAACACAAAAAGAAATGCAAAAGGGCCTTAATTTCTTTGAACATTAATTTAAAATTAAGAATTAGGTATAGCCTTTAGACTTGACTTCCAAAGGGCAAGAATATTTAAATTTGGACTTTATTACTTCAAAAACAAAATTAACTGAACTTTAACTTATAGGAATATGTAATTTTGTGGCTTCTAATTTCTTCCTGAAAATTTGTGCTCGTCCTTACAGCTGTTTTATACTATTCTGGCTCTTGTCCTCCAAGCATGTGGGAGCACTGGGCTTCGGCGCCACTCTTGAACTCAAGCATGCCACGTCACTTGCTTTGGCTTATGACATGTGAGCAGAAAAGATACTGTCACTTGCAAGTGAAAACTTTAGGCATCGGTGTGTGATTAACTAAGGTTGGTGCTCCCTCTGCCAGCAATATTCCAGGTGGTGGCTCTCCCAGCTAGGGACCAGAGTGAAGAGCTCAGTGCAGCAGAACAGAGGCCCCAGCTGGCCAGTGAAGTCCTCAGGAATAAACCTTCTTAGTATTAATTCACTGAGATCTGTGGATTGCTTCCAACAGCAGCATAACCTGGCCTATCCTACTAAAACAAAATTTAATAAAAGAAGGGCTTTATATTTAACTTGCACCATCTCCAGATTGTTAACATTTTATTCCCAGATCATCTTAATGTTGACATTTAACCACATTGCTGAAGCTCTATTTGGGCAATATGGCTAGAAAAAAAATGTGAAGAAATAAAGAAAAGAATAAATTTCTAGCCTTAACTCCAGTGTGGCTCAAAATTAATTTTAATATTTCACTACTTCAACCCAATTGAAAGTTTCTGGGAGTAAAATATATTTAGCCTCATGGTAGTTCTAGGAATGTACCCCAAGGGGATGTGGGCTGCTGGAGGTAAGAGCAGGACTAGCCAGATGGACAGCTCACCAGAGCAGGGCAAGATACCCCTGGATCCAAAGGTTAAGTGAACAAAGGCACAGGGGAACTCTTAGTTCCCCATTCCTCACATTTACATGTGGAGGGAATGCTACTTGAATGACTCCTGGCCTCTTGCTCTGGCCTCCCTGATTGCTCACCATGGAGATGCAGATGATTGCCATTGGCTTATGTTCCATGACTATGTAAAGCTGATCTCTTAGAAGACTGTAAATAACAGGGATTCCATCTCCTTTCTTCCCTCTCCACCTAGGACCCATGGGAGGCAGCAATAGGGTACAATTTCTGACTTGGAGATCCCAACTTTACTGTCGAGAGAGCTGCTCCCAAAAGCAGATGGGAGAAGGGACAAGCAGAGAGGCAACAAGCCCATTAGGAGAAGGCCTAGGCTACATCAAATGACCTCTCTTTGATGAGCAATAAAATTGATGCTTTGGTCTCCATCTGTCTGCTTCTGTGTCTGCTTTCCTGTTAGTTCATAACTCTGGCGGGAAAGAGGGGATATTATTTATGAACTCCTAAGTATCCCACCAGTGTCTCCTGCTGAGTGGCTATGTGAGCCCATATGGAAAACCAACAGCCATGATGTGGCACCAGTAGCAGCGGGACATCTGTCTTGTGCCCAGGCCTTATGGTCATGCCAATTCCTTGTGTCTTCTGCCGGTACCAGCTGTCACTAAGACTGAGGGATCCTCAAGGGACAGGGACTCTCTGGCAAATTTGCAGAGAGCTGCTAGGTACTGGGAGGGGTGTGTGTGTGTGTCTTTAGGGGTCCAGCAGGTACAATTATGGTGGAGACACAAAGGATAGGAAAATGTCTCTGCCTTGGAGAAAAGCTGTAGTGAAATCCTCACCCATTGTTAACAAGGGGAGACACTTTGAAAGGAGTGAACCCCAGAAATAGCGCATGGTATTAATTAATTGCAACTCCAGAAAATGTCTGGGGGCACTTGGGTAGCTCAGTGGGTTAAACATCCATCTCTTAGTTTAGGCTCAGGTCTTGATCTCAAGGTCATGAGATCGAGTCCCTGTGGGGCTCCATGCTCAGCACAGATTCTGCTAGAGAATCTTTCTCTCCCTCTGCCTCTGCCCCTTCCCCAACTCGCACATGTGCGCTCACTCTCTCTCTCTCTCTCAAAACAAAATCTTTAAAAAAAAAAAGAAAGAAAATGTCTGTCATCCATTTAATTTCAATAATACTATTTGGGCTACTTTACAAAGTTCTTGGCAATATTATTTAAATCTTTTTAATAAGAAAAAGGAATGAAATAATGATACTTTTATCATTTTTCCTAACTTTTCCCTCTCACTGCTAGTGCCCAGTTCAGGCCTTTAGCACCATTCCTCTGGGTTACTCGGTCCAAGTCATGATGCTGAGAGAGATCAGTATCCCCCCTCAACTTACTTCTCCATCCATGCTCACTTTGAAAGGAGAGCAAGGCTCTGCACGGTGGTGAGAGGGGCACAGGTGGTACCTGGCTGCAGCTCACCATCTCCCTGTCCTCTGAGGGTTCTTGGGCTGGGCAGTCCCAGCCCCATCATCCAGAGGAGAGTGAGTCCCATGGGAGGAAATCCAGGAGGAGATAAAGACAGATGCTTCTCTCCTGCAAGATGAAAAATTTTATAGTGATATCATTATAAAAATATATATCTATCTCTATCTCTATAGATGTATACTATAAGCAGAGTTTTAAGAAGCTACAGATTCAGAAAAAAATACAAAATAATAAAAAGGTCTTATATTGGTAAGAGTATATAAATAACATAATAGAAAATTGGTTCGCAGAAAAGCCAGTTCAAAGGAGCACCAAATATGAGAAGAAAGATACTCAAACTCAGGAGTGAGTGACAATGTGACACAACCTTAGATGGACAAATAGAAAACAAAAGCCCCCGACCGTGTTGAGAATATGGAGAAATAGGAACTCCAATGCAGCAAATGGGAGCATGAATTGGTCCCTCCTTCTGGAATGTGATCCTGTAAAAACCTATTAAGATGCAGAATCATCACATAGTTAGCCATCCCACCCCCCCACCTCCCTTTCTGTAACCCTCAGTTTGTTTCCTGGAGTCAAGAGTCTCTCATGGTTTGTCTCCCTCTCTGAATTCTTCCCATTCAGTTTTCCCTCCCTTCCCCTATTGTCCTCTGCACTATTCCTTATATTCCACATATGAGTGAAACCAGAGGATAATTAAGGAGGGCACATAATGTCATGACCACTGAGTGTTATATGCAGCTAATGAATCATCGAACATCATAACAAAACAAATGATGTAAAAAAAATTGCATTCTACCAAAATAAAAAGAAAACAAACATGTAACCCACCAATCCCAGTCTTCAGGAATTATCCCAGAGAACAAAGATCAGCATGTACAGATACATGTATAAGGATGGTCTGTATAGCTGTGTTTCCATGACAAAACATGACAATCAAGTGAAAGCCCATTAAGAGAAAAGTGGCAGAATAAACTCTACTCACTGTGGAATTTTATACAATTATTAAAAAATGGGTTAGGGCACTAGCCCCAGACTTGCAGAAATACCACGTGGCATTGCCAGTTAAGAAAAGCAAGACATGTGGGTGTGTAAAATGATTGCATTTACAACAAAACAAAGACCATAAAAACAATTGTGTGCATGTGTATTTGCATATGACCAAATGAGCACAGAGAGAAGCACCGGAGGAGAGATAATAGGGATAGGAAAGACAAGTACATTTTTTTTAAAGTGCACTACAAATATTACCACGTCTGGCATAATTACAGTCACGTAAATTTGCATATGTGTATACAGCGGCATGAAGAAGGGGGAAGGTAAAAGATAGGTCCAATATGTGAGCAGTGTTATTTCGTACGTGCCACAGAGTAGAAGGTTAAGTAGCAGTATAACTAAATAGTGATGCTGCCATGTCTCCTTCAGACAAACAATTTTATTAAAAGTGTTCAGATGAATTAAGTAAGCAGCAGGTCTTTACCCACAAATATGTGGCTATTCGGGGCTTTTTGTTATATGAAACTGGGACTTGAAAGGATCATGCTTTTGAGGAATAGTATAATGTGATAGCTGAAAGCATAGCTTTTGGGGCTGATAGCCTCGATTTGGAATTCCAGCTTCAGCCGTGAAGTGTTAACACTTACTCTGAGCTTCATTTTCTTCTCTCTGAGAAATGGGGACAAATTCTACTTCCCATGCTTGTGTAAGACTGCGTGTGAAAATTCTGAGTAAATCGTAGTTGTTGTTACTAACCTGTGGGGAAAAAATAGATCTATATCCACGTACTTATTGAGAGATCTTTTTGATACATTAATTGAGAAAACATTTTGGTAAAAAAAACAAAAACAAAAAAAACGAAAATTCCCAATTTTGTATAGTTGCCTAGAAAAGATTTATGCAAACAGGAAAAATAGACAGAGGAAGCACGTGCCATTAATGTTAGGTCTCCAGGATGGTGGAGTTGCAGAGTGGTCTGGGGAGAAGATTCTCTTTTGTAAAACAAAACAAAACAAAACAAAAAAAAACAAGCATGCATGACTTCTGCAATTTGGAAAAGAAAGTCTAATGTCCAGGCTTTGAATATAGCTGATTTTTCAGGAACTCTTCCTAACATAGCCTATTTTGTAGTTTGCCGTAGTAGCAATGGGTTTTGCTAAGGTAAAAATCAGATGGAAGTCTGCTGTGTGCCTCTGTCAACTGCCCACTGGAAATGCATGAAATCATTTTGCTGAAAACAAGCCCTGACTCTTAGGGTCCAATTAGACTTCTGTCCAAGACAGACAACTTTTCATCCTGCCCATCCCTAGTCTGGACTGACTTTGTGTCCATCCTTGTGTGGTCATCCCTAGGATTGAGGTGGCCCCTCTCTTCAGCTCCTTGGATGTCCCCAGCTTAGGCCATTTGTTCTAGCTAATGTTGGCACTGGGGCCAGGCACCCTCCAGGGCTCCCAATTCTTTCATAGGGGTAGTTAGAAACAATTGTTGTTTTCACTTTTATTTAATATTTTTTAAAGAGTTAAACATTTTAATTCTTAAATGTTATGTGTTGGTTTTCTCCTACCTACTAACACAGTTCCCAGAGGAGGAGGCAACAGGGAAAGCAGCCATAGGTCCTTCTTGGTGCCACAGATGAGGTATTTAACATACCTATATGTGCTGGGACTAACCTAGAATCATGGAAATGGTCCTAAAGAGAATTTAGATCCTGCCTCAGCCTCCCTCATGAGCAAAGGAGTAAAGTGACCCTCACAATTTCTTGGAACTTCACTTTTTAACATTTTACAGTTTATTTTACAAAGCTTAATTTAGAAAATGTGGAGGAAAAAAAAAAAAAGACTGGTGCCCGTAACGCTGCAATCTGTCCCTCCAAGAGGACATGCGACATTTAGGGTCGTAATGTAAGAGGCACATGGTAATGCACTGATGGCAAAGCCAGCTTATCCTCATTGTTCTCAAAGCCACTGTGTGTGTCTCAATCCAATTATAGATAGAGCAAGCAAGTCCAAACTAAAAGCAAGAATGGGGCTCGATCAATCAGAATTAATTTTACCTAAATGATATTTGAGATGCACCGATATAGCTTTGTGATTAGAGCCTGAAGCTGGCATCTTCCCTGCAGAGAATACTAATGCTGACATTCTAGTCCCGAGTGGCACTTGGCGTCATCACCGGCAATGGCTAACCCGCGCCCTGCAGGGCCTCCTGGAAAACCAGCTTGTCAAATGTCGAGAGCCCTGCGATGAGTCTGCACGGATCCATTTAGAACCCCAGCTCCTTCTCATTCATATTCATTACAGTTGGTGTGAATTCACAAGTGATGGTGGCATGTTTCTGTCATTTCCTAATGCCTCTTAGAAAAATGGGCATTTTTAACAAGTGCTTGCCTGATTGCAAAGTAAACACTCTGAGGTAATTTCTTCCAAAGAGAGAACACTTTGCTAAAATAGGACACACCCAGCAGTCTGCTGCTCCTCTGTCCCTGTTCATTGTGTCAGGGTGCCAGTATTCTGTGCACAAACCACATGGGACACACTGGCTGTTCTCACAGCTCTTCCTCTTCCTGATGCATCGGCCATATTTAGATGGAAAAGAGTATTTTTTTTCTTTAATACAATACATGGAAGAAGAACCATCAAGGGCAGCAGTCTAACAAGAGATTTAAGAGAAGTGGGAAAGGGCTGGGCCACTCTTCTCTCTCCTTCTCTCTGTGGGAGGACTAGTGTGATCTTGGGAATTTGCTAGAACAGCACAAGGAACTCCTGGAAAGAATAGCTGCTCCTTCTGTGGTCAGCACCTGCATCTGGGACTGCCTGGAGTGTTGCAGAAGGCCCAGTTCTCCAGGTGAGCACTTGTTTGTGCCATCCACCATGTTACCACCTGAACAGGCCAGCTCCTGAATTTCTGCACCTTAGTGGCCTCACATTAAAAAAAAAAAGGATGAGCATTATGACACCGACTTCATAAAACTGGTGTGAGACCTAAATGCCCCCACAAAACTCTTAACACAGCACCTGGCGTATTGTGTGTGCTCAAAAGATCCTAACTTTTATGATAATTACTAATAACGTATTGAAGTTTCCCCCTACTACACCCTTCCACAGATCTTGTCTTTTTCCAGAATTGGTCATAGGTATTATATTTGACCAAGGATATACACTTATGAGATAGTTTCCAAAGGATGGGGATGCATTGTGTCCATAAAACATTTTTCTGCAGATCTTTCTTAGATGCCCACATAGCCTTGTCTGTTTCAAATGCAGTGGGTAGGTCATGTCTGCTTAGATATTAGAAACACTACATGGAAAGCTTAAGGACCCAATAGTTCTGACTATGTGACCTCCTGGCACAGAAAGTCATTCAACCTACTAACCCTCAGATTCCTCAATAGCATGATAAGCTTTACCGCATAATCTTGGAAATCCTCTCCAGGCAAAACTTCCAGTTCAACAGTTTTATAACTCAAGCTTTGGAGAATTTGTCTGCCATGTTTTCTCCTCTTTCCTAGTCTCTGTCACAGAGAAGACACTAAATAAGTATTTGTAGAGTAAAAACATGGATAAATAAAATAAGATTCACTTGAGAAAAATAAATCCAATTGATCCTTTTCCACTTGAAGAAAAAATAATTATTCATTGATTAGATACTTCAACAAAAATTAATACTTCTGTCCAACTTATTGTGCTGCCTATGTATTGACTGTATAAAGCAATAATAATGCCTTCTTTCTTTAAAATTTAAATTCAATTAGCCAACATATAGTACATCATTAGTTTTTGTGTAGTGTTCAATGACTTGTTAGTTGCATATAACACCCAGTGCTCATCATATCACGTGCTTTCCTTAAAAAGCCCATCACCCAATTACCCCATCCCCTTGCCCACCTCCCTTTCCACAACCCTCAGTTTGTTCCCTGGAGTCAAGAGTCTCTCACATTTTGTCTCCCTGTCTGATTTCTTCCCCTTCAGTTTTCCCTCCCTTCCCCTGGGATCCTCTGTGTTATTTCTTATATTTCACTGCCTTCTTAGGCTTACAATAAATACAATAAAATATAGTTCAGCAATGATATGTAGATTGTGGGAATAGTAAATGAAGTTAAAGTATTCTAGTGTCCTAATATTTTCTGGGAAAAGATCAGAGGCACTAATTTATATTTGTCTGTAGTAAGTCAAAACTGCATGTTTTACCATTGATTGCAGTTACTAAAGAATAGTAAGTGAATGTGTTACTTCTGTAGTGCATTGAATGGTGGCCCACAAAATGATATGTCCACATCTTAACTCCTGGAGCTTGTGAATGTGACCATATATAGATATAGAGTCTGCACAAATGTAATTAAGTTAAGGATCTTGAGAGATCATCATAGATTGCCCACGTGCACCCTAAATCCAATGATAGGTGTCCTTCTAGCAAAGAGAAGAGAAGATGGACACACAGAGGAGAAGACTATGGGACAACACAGGCAGAGGTTATGTCACAAGCCAAGGAATGGGAATAATCACCAGAAGCTAAAGAGGCAAAAAAGGATTCCCTCCTAGAAGAGCTAGAGAGAACATGACCCTGTGACTCCTTGACTTCATGATTTTGGCCTCCAGAACTGTGAGAGAATATGTTTCTATTGTTTCAAGCCACCCTGTTTGTGATAATTTATTGCAGCAGCCCTAGAAAACTATTTCAACTTCCAAACTCATAACGGAAAAAACAACTTTTAAAAACTAAAAAAAAACTTCTCTTTACCATGGTCACAGAGTTGACAAGGAATTTGCAACACAGAAAATCAACAATTGGCTTGTATTCAGAATATATTAAAGAGCTCCTATAAATCAATAAGAATAAAAACACAGCAAAATAGAAACATAGGCAAGAGATTTGAAAAGAATATACCCATGTGACCAATAAATATATGAAATTTGACAGGAATTTCAAATTTAGCTCCAGGGCTGGAAATTGTAAGGCCTCCATTTTTATTCTCATCCTTTAAAGCAGTGTAGAAAACTTTCAGGGAACAAAAACCATGTAGAGCAATTGAAAGCTACTTACTTATCTTGACCCCATGTCAAGGGTGGTGCAATTCCTCACAGGGCAAATATACTTGAGAATCAGGGCAACAGGCCCCTCCCCCAGAAGATGCATGAACATCCACCTAAAGCCAAGTTCAACAATCACAGAGAACTGCAAGAGTCCAGCACTAAGGGGAAATAATGTATAGAATTCATGATTTTTCCCCATGATTCTTTAAAGTCTATCCACTATTTTTTTCTCTTTCCTTATTCAACTAATTTCTTATTTCATCAACTCTTTTTAAGAAATCTTTTTAATTTTCATTTTTGTACTTACATTCTGTCCTTTCATTATATTTAATTTTATTTTTGTATGTATATATATATTTTTCTTTCTTTACAATTTTGGGATGCAGTTTCTTCCAACAGACCAAGTAAACCCAGAATCTAATATATGGCTCTGTTTTCTTCACCTAATATATGGCTTCTGTTTTCTCTTGTGGGCATGTCTGATCATATTCTCTCCATTTTTATCTACTTTTTTTTCGGTTTGTTTCTTTAAGTTATATTTAACATTCATCTTTACACTTATATTCAATTCATTCAAAGTATTTAATGTTATTTATATATATTCATATATATATGTTATGGTTTGTTTACAATTTTGAGATATAGTTTCATCTAACTGAACAAAACAAACTCAGGATATAATATACTGTTCAACTGTTTATATTTTTTTAACTTATTTCTCTTCTTTTTTAATTTTCATTTTTATAGTTACAATCTACCATTTCATTATATTTAATTTTATTATTGTACACATAACATTTTCTCCTATTATAATTGTGGGATCTAGTTTTCTAACAAACAAATGAAAATACACACAGGATCTAGAGTAATGCTCTATTCAGTTCACCTGACTGATTATATTATCTTTTAGATTTTTAAATTTTAATTTTTTTTTCAGTTTCAGGTCTCTTCCAATCCGTTTAGGCTCATTGTTTCCATTTTGATATTTTGTTCTCCAGTTCATCTATTCTTCATGGACAGAATGACAAAACGGAAAAACTGACCTTAAAAAAGGGAAGAAGAGGCAGTACTAAGTTGCAGGGATCTGATGAGTATGGATAGACATTAAGTAAGATGTCAGAACTAGAGTTCAGAATAATGATTATAAATACGCTAGATGGGCTTGGAAAAAACATAGAAGACATTAGAGAATATCTATCTGAAGAAATAAAAAAAAAATAAAACCTGCTCATGTTAAAATCAAAAAGGCTATTCAGATATAGCAAACTATGGAGGGAGAATCCGGGACCTTTACAAACAGGACTAGGGTCCCTGCAGCAGAGGCAAGTTGCAGATCAGGAGAACGGGCCTCGGCCGGGGAGGAGGCCTTCACACTCTGTCTGCCCTGACTTTGTGGGCACGGAGCAAAAGGACCCGGCCCTGCCGTGAGCCCCTAGGTTGGCTGGAGGACCAGGTGGGCCTGGAGGGGCTGAGTCCAGGCGGCCACGAGCCCTTCCCACCTGCCCCGGGCTTGTGTGATTGACACAACTTGGTACTGCACAGCAAAGGCAGGAGGAACTCTTTCCTAGAACCTGGCTGGCCTCCCCTCCCCCAGCCCAACTGCTCTGCCCGGTTGCCACGCACAGGTCGACCTCAGACACGGAACTCTGCACAGGGTTCTCAGTGGGCAGTTGGGGCCCCAGGTACGCTCAACCATGTAGCCCGCTGACCCTGTCGCCGCACATCGAGACAGACCTTCGTGCATGTTGTCCTCAATAGGGACTTTCCCCATCAGACCCTCTACAGCTCTGTACTGTAGGATTGTGTGTGCATTTAAATCCACGTCACTAGGCCTGAAGACATCCTCTCTGGTTGACCTGGAAGGAGACTCCAAACACGACCATTTGTGTGTGCCAGGACCAGCCTTACAGGTGTGCAGAACTAACTCGGCATTTTTGCGAAAACCATAGAATTACCTTAAAGAAGAACAGAAGAAAACTTAAACAAAACAACATCCCACACGCCTGTAAAAAATCCTTAGTGTACTTCTCAACTAAATTTTAGTCCTTAATTCAAATCTTAGTCCTAAACTCAAATGTTAGTCCTCCATTCATAGTGTAGTCCTAAATTCATAGCATTAGTGTAGTCTTAAATTTATTGATAGGAAATCTTAAGAAATTGTAGCTGTTTCTTCCTTGTTCTGTAACACATTTCCTTCATTCTTATTAGTTTGTTTAAGATACTGTTTGTTGTCTAACATTTTAAGAATTTTAAGTGCTCAAAATCCCAAGTGTTCTCTGGATGACAGACACACGGGCCCATGCACGAGGGCGCGTGCACACGCTCGCATCCCACCGAACCTAGACTAGTGTAGTTGTTTGTGAGGACCCGAACAATGTAAAAATATAGTTGGAAATTTTAGAATAGATTTATTTTACATTTTAAATAAATTCAAGTATGTATCTGTAGTTCAATAAATTACTGAAAAGAAACAACGTGTGTGTGCCGTATGTAAGGAGAGGAAAACCTCCTTGGGCCTCTTCCCAGAGAGCAGAGTGCCCTGAGGTGGCAGGGAAGGTGGCAGGAGGGAGCACTGTCCCACAGGGTGCAGAGGAGGAGACCAGGGGACGGTCTCCAGCTGCAGCAGGGAGGAGGGCAGGACCAAGGAGGGGGCTCCCAGGCTCCAGCCACAGGGGGAGGTGGTCCCATCAGGGGCCTGGAGGGAGGGCAGGGAGGTAGCATTTGCTGAGCCCAGTGGGGGACTGTCCCAGCAATGGGCCCAAGTGCCCCCTGGACCATGCAGGCCTCCATGGACTGCTGGTGCAGGGAAGCCCCCCAGAGGGCCTGGGAGTGCAGGCAGGGGAAGCAGCCTTGGGCCCAGAGCCGACAGGTAAGCGCCAAGAAGTTGTTTGGAGAAGGACCCACCCCCATGAGTCTATTTGAACCATGTGGGCCTGGGGGTGACTGTCTTCCTTCGCACCCACACAAGGAATATCTCTACAGCTTCTTGGATGTCTTGGGAACTATCCTGGCACATGGCGAGGGTTGGGCAATGATGGAGAAAACAAGCCAGTAAGGCCCGAAGACCCATGGAATTTTGTCCTAGTGAGGGGCAAGGCCATGAAATCAAGAATTAGAGGACTAGGAATAGCAATCTCTGCAGAGAATTCCAATAGTGTGATGGCAAATAGGGTCAGGTGCCATACCCAGAGGTGTGTAACAGATGAAGTTAATAGGAGGTAGTCTGGGAGGGCAGGGGGCAGACTGTTCCAGGCAGGGAGCACAGGAGTATAAATGGTGAGGTCTGTGCTTCCAAGACTGGAGAACCAGGGCAAAGATGAGGGCAGGTAGCAGGGAGCAGGGCCAGTGTACCGCCCTTCCCTAGTGCAGGGTAGAGACACTGTGGAGGTTGCAGACCTGCAGACGCAGGGCCCTGGTGAGCTCAGGTGTGTTGTGTGTTCTGAACAGATCTGCGTGATGGTGGGGACAGGGGATAGAGGGGTTTAGGAGACAGGGCTGGATTATTCTGGGAGGGGGTTATAGGTCAGCATGGGTCACTGGGAGCTGGCCCTGGGGTGGTCGTCATGGAGATGGAGGAGGAGAACAGACTGGGGCTGAGTTTGCGCATATGTGGGGTCAGAGGGTAGAAGGCACCCTCTGAGGTAGAAAGACTCGCACCTTTTGTAAGAAGCCTGTGTGTTGTCTGGGCATCCTCAAGGAACCCTTAGAAAATCTCTGCATGGGGCCATGAGGAAGGTCAGCAAGGCGTGGACCCATTCCACCTAGCCAGCAGCCTGTTGTCTGAGGAGTGGGGCGTGGAGGAGGCCTGTTCACTTGGGCTCCCACCAGGTTTCTGCCACCCCTGAAGGCCCTTGTGAGCAGTTGATTTCACCTCCCAGCTTCTCCCACCACAGAGACCTCAAGCACAGCTTCAGGAATGAATGGAGTACAGGGTGAGGCTTCCCAAGGGGATTCACGTCCTCCGTGATCGAGTCGATGCAGCCACCAGTGAGAACCCGGACAAGTAATTCATGTGCCCCTGCAGAGTCCCAGGTAGCAGGAGACAGGGGCTCGGGGACTGGAAGTGCTCATGAATGTGGCATGTCCCTTCACCACTGGGCCACCCTGTCTCTCCACCTGTCCCTGCTGCAGGCTGCCATGGGATGGGATGGCAGGGCAGGACCAGAGGGCTCCCTGTGCTGAATTCTGATGGATGAGCAGCAGGCACCAGTGGTGCTTTCAAACTTGAAAGAGAAAGTGAATCTCATGGACACCTTGTCATAGAAAGATTCAGATTCCCCAGGTTGTGGAGCTGAGACCCTGCATGCATGGTGCCCATGTGCTATCTCTGCTGGGACCAGACCTGGAGTAGCAAGGATCCTTAAATGAGGATGGGATAAGAGTTGGGAAGTTAGTTTGTGCAGGGGCATTTCTGGCAGAAGGCACAGCAGAGGCCAAACACAAGGCAGTAAACAACCTAATCTCAGTGAGGAATGGAAGTTTGGGCCGTTAGCTTTCTGAGCCCAGTTCTGATTGGCTCATTGGGGAATTCTACCAAACATTTAAAGAACATTTAAAGAACAATTAATACCAATTTTTCTAAGGCAGTTTCAAAAAATAGAAATGGAAGAGAAACTTCCAACCTCATTCTATAATGCCAGCATTACTTTGATCCCAAAATCAGACAAAGACCCCAACAAAAAGAATTTCAGACCAATATCCCTGATGAACACAGAGGCAAAAACTCTGAGCAAAATACTAGCCAATAGGATACAACAGTACAGTAAAAGGACTATTCACCATTATGAATGGGATTTATTTCAGGGCTAGAAAGGTGGTTCAATATCTGCAAATCAACCTGATACATCACATTAAGAAAAGTGGTCCATACATACAGTGGAATATTACTCAGCCCTCAGAAAGGATGAATACCCAACTTTTGCATCAACATGGATGGAACTGGGGGGATTATGCTGAGTGAAATAAGTCAAGCAGAGAGAGTCAGTTATCATATGGTTTCACTTACTTGTGGATCATAAGGAATAACATGGAAGACATTAGGAGAAGGGAGGGAAAAATGAAGTGGGGGAAATTGGAGGGGGGGACGAACCATGAGAGACTGTGCACTCCGAGAAACAAACTGAGGGTTTTAGAGGGGAGGAAGGTGAGGAGATGGATAAGCCTGGTGATGGGTATTAAGGAGGCCACGTATTGCATCGAGCACTGGGTGTTGTACATAAACAATGAATATGCATTGTACTGGAATACTGCATCAAAAACCAATGATGTACTGCATGGTGACTAACAGAACATAATAAAAAATAACTTTAAAAAAGAAAAGAAAGGACAAGAGCTATATGATCCTCTCAATAGATGCAGAAAAATTATTTGACAAAGAATAACATCCTTTCTTGGTTAAAATTCTTCACAGTGTGGAGATAGAGGGAGCGTATCTCAATATCGTAAAAACCATCTACAAAAAGCCCAGAGAATATTCTCAATGGGGAAAAATTGAGAGCATTTCCCCTAAAGTCAGGAACACGACAGGGATGTCCACTCTCACCACTGCTATTCAACATAGTACCAGAACTCCTAGCCTCAACAATCAGACAACAACAACAAAAACATAAAAGGCATCCGAATCAGCAAAGAAGTCAAACTCTCACTCTTCACAAATGTCATGGTATTCTAGGTGGAAAACCTGAAACACTCCACCCCCAAATTGCTAGAACTCACACTGGAATTCAGCAATGTGGCAAGAAATAAAATCAATACACAGAAATCAGATGCATTTCTATATACCTAGAATGAGTTAGAAGAAAGAGAAATTAAGGAATCAATCAAATTTCAATTACACCAAAACCCATAAGATACCTATGAATAAACCTAACCAAAGAAGAAAAGGATCTTACTTGAAAAACTGCAGAACACTTATGAAAGAAATTGAGAAAGACACAAAGAATATGTTCACAGATTGGAAGAATATAGTTAAAATGTTTATGCTACCCAGAGAAATCTACACATTCAATGCAATCCCTTTCAAAATGCCATCGACATTTTTCACAAAGCTGGATCAAATAATCCTAAAATTTGTATGGAATCAGAAAAGACCCTGATTAGCCAGAGGAATGTTGAAAAAGAAAACCAAAGCTGGGGGGATCACAATTCTGGACTTCAAGTTCGACTACAAAGCTGTAATTATCAAGACAGTATGCTACTAGTATAAAAACAGAGACATAGATTAGTGGAACAGTATAGAGAACCCAGAAATGGACCCTCAACTCTATGGTCAACTAATATTTGACAAATCAGGAAAGAATACCTAATGGAAAAAAGACAGTCTCTTCAACAAGTGGTGCTGGGAACACTGGGCAGCCACATGCAGAAGAATGATACTGGGCCATTTCCTTACACCATACCAAAGTAGGCTCAAAATGGATGGAAGGCCTAAACATGAGACAGGAATCCATCAAAATCCTAGTGGAGAACAAAGCAGCAATCTCTTTGACCTCAACCACAGCAACTTCTTGCTAGACACATCTCCAATGGCAGGAAAACAAAAGCAAAAATGAACTATTGGGACTTCATCAAAACAGAAATTTTTTGAACAGGAAAAGAAATAGGCAACAAAACCAGAAGACAACTGACAGAATGGGAGAAGATATTCCCTATTGTCTTACCAGATGTAGGGCTGGTATCCAAAATCTATAATGAATTTATTGAACTCCACACCCAAAGAACAAATAATCCTATTAAGAAATGGGCAAAAGAGGGACGCCCGGGTGACTCAGTGGGTTAAGCCTCTGCCTTCGGCTCAGGTCATGATCTCAGGGTCCTGGGATCGAGCCCGCATTGGGCTCTCTGCTCAGCAGGGAGCCTGCCTTCCCCCTGCCTCTCTGCCTACTTGTGAATTCTGTCTGTCAAATAAATAAAAATAAAATCTTAAAAAAAAAAGAAATGGGCAAAAGACATGAACAGACATTTCTGCAAAGACATCCAAATGACAAACAGACACATGAGAAAATTCTCCACATCACTCAATATCAGGGAAATACTAATCAAAACCACAATGAGATACCAACTCACACCAATCAGAATGGCTAAAATTTACAAGTCAGGAGACAACAGATGGTAGCAAGGATGCAGAGAAAGAGAAACCCTTTTATGCTGTTGGTGGGAATGCAAGCTGGTGCAGTCACTCTGTAAAACAGCATGGGGGTTCCTCAAAAAGTTGAAAATAGAGCTACCCAGCAATTGTACTACTGGGTCCATACTCCAAAGATACAAATACAGTGATCCAAAGGGATACATGCACCCAAATGTTTATAGTAGCAATGTCCACAATAGCCAAATTGTGGAAAGAGCCCAGATGTCCACCAATAGTTGAATAGATGAAGAAGATATGGTGTGTGTGTATATACACACACACACACACACACACACACACACACACACATACCATGGAATACAACTCAGCCATCAAAAAAAATCTTGCCATTTATAATGATGTGGATGGAACTAGTGGGTATTATGCTAAGTGACATAAGTCAATCAGAGAAAAACAATTACCATATGATCTCACTCATATGTGGAATTTAAGAATTTAGGAGAGGAAAAAATAAAAGAAGACATAATCAGAAAGGGAGATAAACCATAAAAGACTCAATTGTAAGAAACAAATAGAGAGTTGCTGGAGGGAATGGGGTGGGGGTGGGTAACTGTGTGATGGGTATTAAGGAGGGCATGTGGTATAATGAGCACTGAGTATTATATAAGACTAATGAATCAGTGAGCTCTACATCTGAAACTAACAATGCATTATATGTTAATTAATTGAATTTAAATTTAAAAAAATGGTATAACTAAGTTAAGAATAAATTAAAGAATGAAAAATTCAGATGTTAATTTAGGAAAGAGATTCAGTGCTAAGGACTGAGTATTATTAACTATTTTCCATCTATAATTTTTATTCCTATAACCATATCCTAAGCTATCAGGAAAATAGAAACTTATTGAATAAAAAGTATAAGCTACCACATTTCTCAGAGGTTGTGGCCCACCATCTCAAACAGAATATACATTTGAATAATAAATAATGATTAAATGGTCTTTGTCAAAAAAAAAAATGTACTTCCTCTACATCCAAAACATGTTTTCTAAATCAGGAATTTCTTAAATCAAGGTTTTACAATGTTTGACATTGGACAAAACATGCAAATTAGTCTAAGCTGGCCTGGATGCCTGATTTCTGGGCCTGAGGACCCTACACAAGACTTCAAATCACCCTTGAACTTCCTTTTGCAGTAGATAAGTGCTTCCGCGTTCTCTGACCAGATAGGAAAGGGAATGTTACTGTGAGTGATAATCAAATGGGCACTTAAAACAATTGTGTCTGAGATTCTTACTACATTCTCTCCCTTCTGAAACTAACTTCAATTCATTAATCTATGAGGACTTACTGAACTCTATGGCCAACTTGACAGACTTTTCTTACCACGGCACATATGCAAAATGAGTCATTTTCATAAGTTTCAAAATGGTTGCTGGGAATGACAGTTAAGTTTCATGCCCTCCTCTCCTCACAACTTCTCCTGAGATCAGCCCCTTCTTCTGCCCAGTTAAGAATCAAGTGCCTGGGGGTGCCTGGGTGGCTCAGTGGGTTACGCCTCTGCCTTCAGCTCAGGTCATGATCCCAGGGACCTGGGATCGAGCCCCACATTGGGCTCTGCACAGAAGGGAGCCTGCTTCCCCCCCTCTCTCTGCCTGCCTCTCAGCCTACTTGTGATCTCTCTGTCAAATAAATAAATAAAATCTTAAAAAAAAAAAAAAGGAATCAAGTGTCTGGCATGATAATTGAGGAGAAATCTAGCAATGAATTTTCTTCACTGATTTTTGTCATTTAGGGTAGAGCTCCAAGACATTTGTGTGGGGTAAACACTGCTGTTTTACAGAGATGTTGAATAAAGATAGATTCCCTTAGCTCACCAGACGTCATAGCGTAATAAATGCTCAAGATTTTCTCTTATGCTAAATGCTAAATTCACATTTCCCCTTTCTACATGTACATCAGTTTACAAGAATGAATCCCAAAGACAAAACAAATGTACTTCCCTAAGTGGTAAGAATCAATCGTCATTCTACTATATTAAAATTATATTATATTAAAATGCCTATTTGGACATTTTTATTTGATATGCAAAGATCAATATTAATTTCTCATAAGCACATGCAACTCTACCCAGTGGCATTTATTTTCAGTATGAAGAGCATGCTTCAGCAAAAAGCTGGTATGTTCATGCATAAACTCATCCCACCAGCTGCATCTAACCTCTCCCATAACCTTGAAATCTGCAGATGCCTCTCCATCCCAGTGTGCTCACTGGAAGAGCCTTTAATACTGCAACTGAACTAAACAGAGTAGAAGAATGCCTGGCAATGCTCAAAAGTGCCAGGCAAATAGTTTTGTGCTAGCTTAGTAGCTGGAAGACAAGTAGCTGATGTACCATTCTTTGGTTACAACAACAAAGTGTAACTAGAAGGTCCATTGATTTCTGTACTTTCAGGGGACCCAGAAAAGGGGGATGAACACTTTTAAATAACAAACGAAAGTTGTGTGTAAATAATATAATAAGCACATTTTTAAATGAAGGGGAAAAGCCAGCATAAGGAACTTCTCAGTAAGAGTGATGACATTAGCTTAAACTTTTCAGTCCTTTGCATTCATGGTGGACTCGCTCCCACTCTTAAAACAACCATATGGGGACAGGACAGGCTTTACTATCCATAGATGAAGAATCTTGGGTTTCAGATATATTAAATCATGTCTATGGCCATAATGTTAGTAAGCCATTGTGCATGAGCCCTTAAGCCCCAATGTTTTCCTTTAGGTAGGAAAGGAAACTATAACCCACTAACTATAGCTTTGCTCAATTATAGCTCATTACCCCAAGTAGTATTTAAAAAGGCCAGCCTGGCCAGTAGAAAGAGGAAAGATGCCATCAGCATAGGGTGGGAGGTAGCAGCCCACCTGGACTGAGGATACACAGATTGGGAGATATTAAAAGTTATCAGAAATCAGAGGAGTCAGTAGGTAGAATGGAAATGCAAAGACTGCCAGTGTGGTTATATGATATTAGGGGCTGGAGAAGACAGTCCACCAATAACCAGAGTAGTGATTGTTAGGTGACAACAAAGGTTGAAATGCTATGGTTGGGTCTCACATTTTACTGGGATGAGGTGAGGATTTTGTAGTGGCTGTTGCTATTGGACCATCCACATATCCAATGCAGAAAATCTGGCTTGTGGGATCACAAGTGGTTCTATTGACCTCACGGTACATCCTAGGAAGAGGCTGACAGCACACACCCAGCTCAAGGAAGCACAGTCTTCCAGAAGCTTATATAGAGAAGTACATCTCTGAACATCATCAAGATCAAGTAACCTGGACCCTCTCTGGGAGGGTAAATCAGCACCCAGACACAATGGCCATGCTCCCTTTCCTGGAAGGGAGTTTTGCCAAGCTTTGGAATCCACCACACCTTCCTTGGGGAAACATGGTTCATGGAAGAAGTTGTCCAAAACTGGGGATGTGGACCTCCTTGGGGGCTGGAAGCCAGTTCTCATATTAGGCTGCAGGCGCATTTAGGGAGGTGGTGTGTGGAGGTGATCACATCACAAAAGCTGTGACCCTGGGAAGGTAGGTGAAGGAGAAAGAGAGAGCACCCACAGATGAAGTTGGCACTGAGGGAATGGGGTGGTCTGCTCTTGCAGATCCAGGAGGCCCACACTGTGGAAGTCATCTTCCTTGACCTTTCTCACTGGAAGGTATTGTTCCCATTTTCATGACCTGCTGCTTACAGCTCTGCCTGTTTCTTACGCAGTGCACCACTGACCATCTGCTCTTTTGACTGGGGCTGACTGCAATGGACCCAGAACACCCTCCCACTACTCAGCACACGCTCAGCCAATAGTTCTGGTCTATTGTTTTCTGTTCCTTGAGAAGAAGGAATGCTTTTAATCCCTCTTCTTTGCCCCTAGTAGGCAGAATCATCCCAAATAGAATCTTCTAGCAATCATTCCTATCCATAATTTGCAGAACTGATTTTGAAACAGAGTTTAATCAAAACATAAACATGGGGGCGCCTGGATGGCTCAGGGGCTTAAAGCCTCTGCCCTCGACTCAAGTCATGATTTCAGGGTCCTGGGATCGAGCCCCACATCAGGCTCTTTGCTAAGCAGGGAGCCTGCTTCCTCCTCTCTCTCTCTCTCTCTCTCTCTCTGCCTGCTTCTCTGCCTACTTGTGATCTGTCTCTGTCAAATAAATAAATAAAATCTTTAAAAAAAAAAACCCATAATCATGGGCATATATTCACCATTTTCCTCCCATCCAAGTACTAACCAGGCCCGACCCTGCTTAGCTTCCAAGATCAGACGAGATCGGGCACATTCAGGGTGGTAAGGCCATAGACTCACTGTCTTCCTTTATTTGTTAATCTCCTAGCTAACATTATTGACTAGCCTACTGATGGAGACACAGGTGATAAGCACATCCATATGGATGTGGCAACAGATATTGATTATCCAGATGATCTCTTAAAAGACATTGTTATTAACTAGATGTTTTTCTCTTCCATCTTAGGACCAAGAAGGAAGTGACAAAAACAAGATGACACATCACATTTTGGTTAATTATGGGTTTTCTGCCATTACTGTTTTAGCTGTGGACTCCAGAGTATGGTAGACACACACAAAAAGGATATATTAAAGTTGGCAATGGAAATATTTATATTTCTGTACTGAAACATTTATACTTTGTTAATGTTTCATATATATGGATTGAAAATATGGCAGCTTTTCTTAATCTCACCAACTACTCCTGGGCTCCTCTGTAATTCCCAGCCTCCCTTGCGGGCACACTGGAGTCATGTGACTAGCTTCGGCCCAGTGGGACTGGCCACAGAGGCCTGGTCACAGCCTTCTCTTGACTACTACAGTGACCCTAGAGGCAGAGGAGTAGCATAGAGAAGGTCTGCCTGGCCCACAGTAGTCTCTCTGGAAAGTGAGAAGCAAACTTTCCTTATGGGACACCACTGAGACCGGGGGCATAGCCTACCTCGTGAGTGAAAGCCAGATTCTCATGTGTCACAAGCGCTACGCAAGATACCCCCGAGGGAGCCAGTGTGTTGTACTGAAACTGTGAAGGCCTTTCTTCCTCCATTACATTTATTTATTTATTCATTTATTTATTTATTTAAAGTGGGCTCCCTGCCCAGCGTGGAGCACAAGGCAGCGCTTGAACTCATGAACTTGAGATCAAGACCTGAAAGGACACCAAGAGTAGGATGCTTAGCCAAATGAGCCACCCAGGCACCCCCCTTTCAGTACTTGAATCCCATATATCACATCATCCTGCATTTATACATAGTTGACAACAGGGACTATATTATCTCACTTAAACTAAACTCTCCATGACAAAATGAGTGACTGTCTTCAAAACCAATCTTAAAGAAAAAAAAAAATATATATATATATATGGCAATCACAAGAGAACCACAACACAATGAGAGCTAACGTGTCTATTCCTGGTGTAACCTCTTTGTCACCCCATTACAAGATAAAAACAATGATAGCCTAATCCAAATTGAGATGAAAGCCACAGGGAAAAAAAAACAGTGTTATCAAGAAGGCTACTTGAATGTATTCTTGCACTTCATAAATATCCATTGAGCTCCCTCTCTAAGGAATATGCGATGTAGGCACTGGGGATAAAACAGGAGTGGAGCAGTTGCACTCTCACATGGAGAAAACAGGTATGTATATAAAGCATTGAGAGACCTACTCTAGGGAAAATAGAGCAGGGGAGATGGGAGAGTCTGGGAAATGGTTATGTGTGTAGGGGTGGTGCTGGGGGAGGCCTCTTTGCCAAGGAGACAGGTGAGCAGACCCTAAGGGAAGTGAGGAAATTATCTTATGAAGGGAAACAGCAGTTACAAAGTCTGGGGGTAGAAGCTTGCTTCATTCAATCTGGGAGAACTGTCAGTTGGGGAGAAGTAAGTGAGAAGGGGAAGGGTGGGGGCTGATGAGGTCCAAACTTCAGGGCAGATGATGGTGAAGGCCATACGGGGTCTGTAAGGACTGTGAACAGGATGAGAGGCACAGGGATGTGACAGGGTGTTTTTAAATGATCTCTGGCTGAATGGGGTGCCCAGGTGGCTCAGTTGGTTAAGTGGCTGACTCCTGATTTCTGCCTAGGTCGTGATCATGGTCCTGGGATGGAGCCCCACATCTGGGTCTGCACTCAGGAGGGAGTCTGCTTCATTCTCTCTCCCTCTGCCCCTATTCCCAAAGCCTTCTCAAATAAATAAATAAATAAATAAATAAATAAATAAATCTTTAAAACATTTTTAAAAAATAAATGATCCTCTGGCTAAAACTTGACAAAGGGGAGTAGGGATGGAACTAGGGAGACTAAACAGGAATCCCTGGATTTGCAACATGAATATAAATCCACTCTTCTTTAATAGCGCCAGTCATCTAAGTGTGTAATTGAGGCTTGAGCTGGTAATTATTAATGTCATCACAATTAGCAAAACACTTAAAAACTAAAAATCGAAGACAGTTAAAAATCAGAATTTAAAGGCTGCTGCCTAATTTTTTTCTTCATTGTGTTTAAAGTTACTGGATACCCAATACCTCAAAAATCCCACTAAGATTAATGATAATTGTTTAGAAGTTCCTCTGAAGTCTCTCACTCAGTAGCAAAACCCTCATTAAGGAAATACTTAATACATAGGAACCAATATATATCGACAAATTAAACCACTTTTCTTTGCCAGCAGCCCTGGGAGAGACTTAGGAAACATCACTAAATTGTAAAGATAAAAGTGTTGGAATAAATTTTGTGATGGGGAATATCAGTTGTATAGTTGGGTGAGAGCACGGATGTTTCCAATACCTCAGCTTATGTATCTGCTAGATTCTATTCCAGTAAGGAGATGTATGATAAATGACATTTTTTTAATGAATCACCAACTGAAAGATTTATTGGAGAAGATATTTTCATAAGAGCAATTTTTAAAATGAAAACGTCTGACGGAGAAACAGTATAGTGGAGCTCCTGGCAGAGAGGCTGCCTTGATCAGAATTATAATAACAATTTGTGGGTGAGGATCATGGAGGTGGCCGTAAAATTCACCAATGAATTTCAGGCACTGCAGTCTTCAAAGCGGAGCTATGGCTGCAAGGGCTGGCTGCATTTGTAAAGGCAGAAGCCGTGCATTTCTCACGTGATGGCTGCATAACAAGTCACCACAAATTTATTGGCCTAAAACAGCACACAGGTATTATCTCATAGTTTCTGGAGCCAAGCATCCAGGCACAGCTTAGCTGGGTCTGATGCCTCCATGTCTCTCTCAAGGCTGCAATCAAGGGGAAAATGGGGGCCAGCTCTCCCCTGAGGCCCAGCCAGAGAAGGGTCCGTGGTTGGCAGGGTTCAGCTCTTCACCAACGTTGAGACTGAAGACCTCAGCTTCTTGCTGGCTGACAGCTGGAGGTGGCCCCCAGGTCCTGGTAGCAAGGTCATCTCCACACGCCTGCTCAACTGCAAACCAGCAAGGGAGAGTCAGCAGAGACTGGCCCTAGCTGGACAGAAGTTACAGTCATATCATCATGGACTGGACAGGCTGTTGCCTTTGCCATATTCTATTGGTTAGAAGCAAGTCACAGGTCCTGCACTCACTCCAGGGGAGGGAATGCACAGGGGAGTATGCACCAGGAGGCCAGAATCTCATTGGGTCCACCTTCAAGTCCGTCTGTCACAACCTGTCAAATGTAATAGAATCTGTAGAACATGTTGTAATGAGTCTAGAATGACCAGGAATATCATTCTTTCTGATAGATTTCCAATGTCTATTTTATGACAAAGTATTTCAGAGGGTGGTCAAAATTAAAAACCTATCAACTGTGTTTTCTTTATGAAGTTGATGAGAAAAACAAAGGCAAGACAAATGCAGCTCAAATTAAAATTTTACTGCTTGCATCCCACTGATAGATCTCTGAGACATGCAGAACGTGACCTTCCTCAAGGAACTCACGGCTGCCTGAATGCTGATGCTTTGCTGGAGACCAAAAGTAACCTTATCTTAACAGCAGGTAGCCCCTCAAGGTCCTGAAAGCCTTGTTTCAAAATTCCTTGGAAACTTACTTTATCCCTCCCTTCCTCTCCCTCCACAAGCTTAAAAGTATGTTATCAGTCACTCCTCACAATCCCCGTGCAGCTCTCTCTGCCCATAGGTCCTGTCCCTGTGCTATAATTTAAAAAATCCTTTTTGCATGGTAGAATGTCTTCCTTCTTGACTGTTGGGCTCGAGGATTCCGCATCATATGTTGGTGGCCCTGGTGTGGGGATTCTTCATCTTCCTTCATCTGACTTCAAGCTTCAGTGCAAACTTGGTGAGTTACTCTCTTCCTCTACTTTCATTTCAGGGACTTTTCAAGAAATACAGTCTTACTGAAAGTCAATTTTGGCTGCAAGTTAGTAACCTGGTGGGAATGGTAATAAGATCCAGAATCCTTAAAGAACAACAACAACAACAACAAAAAGACCCAGAAATTTGATGTCCTCTCTTTATTCTTATTCTTATACAAAGTTGTCTGTCTTGGGCACAGGACAGCCACCTACGTGATTAGTAAGGCTGCCAATCTTAAGACTCCCCTGTGAGTTTTCTTCCTTGTTGGTCTAATGTGATTCCCTTCTCATCCCTGGTCTAGCCACTTCTGGCCAAAGGACCTCCACTCGGAACTGGTCAAAATGGGTACCTGATTGAATTAAAATCCAACCAGGATGTTTCCAGGGAAGGCTGGCTATAAGGACATTACGTGTTGGAATGTACCTTAGATCATTGTGGATTTCTATCTTTACTATTTTTTTTTATCAGTGTTCCCTGATGACTACTTAAGTTATAAAATTGGGTAATTTCCCCTTGTAGAACTTTTCTGGTGTTTTCCATGGGTTAGAAAGGTCAGATTCTTCACAGCACAGCATGGTATTTTGGTCCACTCACTGGCATACTTTTGTAGTATAGGAGGCAATGGGGAGTTGGGGAACGGGAGCATCCCTCCTGTGGGGCCTCTATGGTGGGATGGTGATTAGTGATTTCATTCAAGGGACACTTCTAGTCACTCTGGCATCTGGAACTTGACATATCCTGCATAGGATGCCACCTGGGAGTCAGGAGGATTTTTGGTAATGGACCTTCTCTAGGCTTCTCCAGTTCATAAGGACTCTCCCTTGACATCCCTTTTAACCTACTGGAACCAATTCAGATTGCAAAATTAAAAAAACAAAACTGTTGAGAGGCAACATGGGGGGCTTAGGGGGTAGGAAAAGAATAAATGAAACAAGATGGGATCCGGGGGGAGACAAACCATAAAAGACTCTTAATCTCACAAAACTGAGGGTTGCTGGGGGGAGAGGGGTAGGGAGAGGGTGATGGGGTTATGGACATTGGGGAGGGTATGTGCTATGGTGAGTGCTATGAAGTGTGTAAATCTGGCAATTCACAGACCTGTACCCCTCAGGCTAATAATACATTGTATGTTAATAAAAAAATTTTTTTTAAACTGATCTTTCGCAATGTTGCATGGCTTCAGAACTCCTTAGGAGATGAGGGAAAATGACCTGCTAATATGTCATTAAGCTTCAGTCTGACCCATCAGTTAGATCTCTTCTGCAGGAAAACAGGGCAAATGGAAAACAGGTACCCTGTGTCCAGCCCTAAATGGCCCTAAATCAATCTAAGGGTCTTTTCCAGAATGTGTCTGGCCACTAACTGGACTAATAAACTCCCTCCTGATATATTGGATGATTGTTTAAACAGGCCTCTTCCAAATATACCCAGGTCGCTGGAGAAAACACCAGCCATCCCTGACAAAGGGGAGGCTGGCACTCTGTTTCACTGCTTCTCCTAATAGACCCAGGTTAGTCTCCTGTATGTAAGGGCTACTCCCTCATTCATTTCCTGGGCTAATAGCTATGATCATTGGAGCCAACTCTCTCTGGTTCTTCTACCTCAGGACAGGGACTTTAAAGAATATTTCTGAACAGCTGTCAAACTCCTTTCATTTCAGGGAAGCTTCCCCACCAGTGCCCCTGGTAAAAACTGACAATGGGAAACAAAATGATTGACTTAAATGTACATGGATCCACGCAGAACATATTCAGTATTTAAACTAACAAGTCTAATTAAGAGAGACATGCCCTGGGATGCCTGGGTGGCTCAGAGGGTTGAGCCTCTGCCTTCGGCTCAGGTCATGATCTCAGGGTCCTGGGATGGAGTACCCCCGTTGGGTTCTCTGCTCAGTGGGGAGCCTGCTTCCCCACCCCCTCTCTCTGCCTGCCTCTCTGCCTACTTGTGATCTTTCTCTGTGTCAAATAAATAAATAAAATCTTTAAAAAAAAAGAGAGAGAGACATGCCCTTAGAGTTTTCAGTATTAAATATAAAATTGTATTCTACCAAGGTTTGCTGATGGTCAAAGAAGCTCATGATCTCTGTTGCAATTTGTCAGCAAAAGAGGACTTAAAATGTTGGTTAATTGTGTGTGTCTCAGAGCTTTCATGGGTAACTGTTAAAATAGCTTTTGAAGTCTTTGGTAACCTGAAATTTTAAAGTTTTGCTTGGGTGGTAAATTGGATTGAATTCATCTTTTCCAAATGAGATAAGATACTGAAGCATTAATTGTTAACCATAAGGTGTATTGCTTTTGGCTTCTTAATTGCCCAGAAAGCTAAGGATACTTGGGTCTGTTGGCAAATATGCTTTGTGCTTTATTAGAATTGTACTAGAGAAAACATTTTTTTTTACTTTATTTAAGCTTTATTTAAACATATAATGTAACCCCACCACCCTCACCCAACCCCTCTTCCCCCCACCCCCCTCAGTTTGTTTTATGACATTAAGAGTCTCTTTTGGTTTTTCTCCCTCCCGATCCCATCTTCTTTCATTTTTACTTTTCCTACCACCTTAACTCCCACCCCCGTTGCATCTCCACTTCCTCATATCAGGGAGATCATGTGGTAGTTGTCTTTCTCCAGTTGACTTATTTCGCTAAGCATAATACGCTCTAGTTCCATCCATGTCGTCGCAAATGGTAAGATTTCATTTCTTTTGATGGCTGCATAGTATTCCATCGTATATATATACCACTTCTTCTTTATCCATTCATCTGTTGATGGACATCTAGGTTCTTTCCATAACTTGTCTATTGTGGACATTGCTGCTATAAACATTCGGGTACACGTGCCCCTTTGGATCACTACGTTTGTATCTTTAGGGTAAATACCCAGTAGTGCCATTGCTGGGTCATAAGGTAGCTCTATTTTCAACTTTTTGAGGAACCTCCATGCTGTTTTCCAGAGTGGTTGCACCAGCTTGCATTCCCACCAACATTGTAGGAGGGTTCCCCGTTCTCCACATCCTCGCCAGCATCAGTCATTTCCTGACTTGTTCATTTTAGCCATTCTGACTGGTGTGAGGTGGTATCTCATTGTGGTTTTGATTTGTATTTCCCTGATGCCCAGTGATATGGAGCACTTTTTCATGTGTCTGTTGGCCATCTGGATGTCTTCTTTGCAGAAATGTCTGTTCATGTCCTCTGCCCATTTCTTGATTGGATTATTTGTTCTTTGGGTGTTGAGTTTGCTAAGCTCTTTGTAGATTTT
>RCUC01163803.1:0-50855 GCA_003697995.1 Taxidea taxus jeffersonii
CTGTTTTTGTGCCAGTACCATACTGTCTTGATGATGACAGCTTTGTAATAGAGCTTGAAGTCTGGAATTGTGATGCCACCAACTTTGGCTTTCTTTTTCAATATTCCTTTGGCTATTCGAGGTCTTTTCTGGTTCCATATAAATTTTAGGATTATTTGTTCCATTTCTTTGAAAAAATTGGATGGAATTTTGATAGGCATTGCATTAAATGTGTAGATAGCTTTAGGTAGCATAGACATTTTCACAATATTTATTCTTCCAATCCATGAGCATGGAACATTTTTCCATTTCTTTGTGTCTTCCTCAATTTCTTTCATGAGTACTTTATAGTTCTCTGAGTATAGATTCTTTGCCTCTTTGGTGAGGTTTATTCCTAGGTATCTTATGGTTTTGGGTGTAATTGTAAATGGGATTGACTCCTTAATTTCTCTTTCTTCTGTCTTGTTGTTGGTGTAAAGAAATGCAACTGATTTCTGTGCATTGATTTTATATCCTGACACTTTACTGAATTCCTGTACAAGCTCTAGCAGTTTTGGAGTGGAGCCTTTTGGGTTTTCCACATATAGTATCATATCATCTGCAAAGAGCGATAGTTTGACTTCTTCTTTGCCGATTTGGATGCCTTTAATTTCTTTTTGTTGTCTGATTGCTGAGGCTAGGACTTCTAGTACTATGTTGAATAGCAGTGGTGATAGTGGACATCCCTGCCGTGTTCCTGACCTTAACGGAAAAGCTCTCAGTTTTTCTCCATTGAGAATGATACTTGCCGTGGGTTTTTCATAGATGGCTTTGATAATATTGAGGTATGTGCGTTCTATCCCTACACTTTGAAGAGTTTTGATTAGGAAGGGATGTTGCACTTTGTCAAATGCTTTTTCAGCATCTATTGAGAGTATCATATGGTTCTTGTTCTTTCTTTTGTTAATGTATTGTATCACATTGATTGATTTGCGGATGTTGAACCAACCCTGCTGCCCTGGAATAAATCCCACTTGGTCGTGGTGAATAATCCTTTTAATGTACTGTTGGATCCTATTGGCTAGTATTTTGGTGAGAATTTTCGCATCTGTGTTCATCAAGGATATTGGTCTGTAATTCTCTTTTTTGATGGGATCCTTGTCTGGTTTGGGGATCAAGGTGATGCTGGCCTCATAAAATGAGTTTGGAAGTTTTCCTTCCATTTCTATTTTTTGGAACAGTTTCAGGAGAATAGGAATTAATTCTTCTTTAAATGTTTGGTAGAATTCCCCTGGGAAGCCATCTGGCCCTGGGCTTTTGTTTGTTTGGAGATTTTTGATGACTGTTTCAATCTCCTTACTGGTTATGGGCCTATTCAGGTTTTCTATTTCTTCCTGGTTCAGTTTTGGCAGTTTATATGTCTCTAGGAAAGCATCCATTTCTTCCAGATTGTCGAATTTGTTGGCATAGAGTTGTTCATAATATGTTCTTATGATTGTTTGTATTTCTTTGGTGTTGGTTGTGATCTCTCCTCTTTCATTCATGATTTTATTTATTTGGGTCCTTTCTCTTTTCTTTTGGATAAGTCTGGCCAGGGGTTTATCAATCTTATTAATTCTTTCAAAGAACCAGCTCCTAGTTTCATTGATTTGTTCTATTGTTTTTTTGGTTTCTATTTCATTGATTTCTGCTTTGATCTTTATTATTTCTCTTCTCCTGCTGGGTTTAGGCTTTCTTTGTTGTTCTCTCTCGAGTTCCTTAAGGTGTAGGGTTAGGTTGTGTATTTGAGACCTTTCCTGTTTCTTGAGATAGGCTTGTATCGCTATATATTTTCCTCTCAGGACTGCCTTTGCTGTGTCCCACAGATTTTGGACCGTTGTGTTTTCGTTATCATTTGTTTCCATGGTTTTTTTCAATTCTTCTTTAATTTCCTGGTTGACCCATTCATTTTTTAGAAGCATGCTGTTGAGCCTCCATGTATTTGTGCTCTTTCCACATTTCCTCTTGTGATTGAGTTCTAGCTTCAGAGCATTGTGATCTGAAAATATGCAGGGAATGATCCCAATCTTTTGATACCTGTTGAGACCTGATTTATGACCCAGGATGTGATCTATTCTGGAGACTGTTCCATGGTCACTAGAGAAGAACTTGTATTCTGTTGCTTTGGGGTAGAATGTTCTGAATATATCTGTGATGTCCATCTCGTCCAGTGTGTCATTTAAGACCTTTATTTCCTTGTTGATCTTTTGCTTGGATGATCTGTCCATTTCAGTGAGGGGTGTATTAAAGTCTCCAACTATTACTGTATTCTTGTCAATGTGTTTCTTTGATTTTGTTATTAATTGGTTTATATAGTTGGCTGCTCCCATGTTAGGGGCATAGATATTTAAAATTGTTAGATCTTCTTGTTGGACAGACCCTTTGAGTATGATGAAGTGTCCTTCCTCATCTCTTATTATAGTCTTTGGCTTAAAATCTAATTGATCTGATATAAGGATTGCCACCCCAGCTTTCTTCTGAAGTCCATTAGCATGGTAAATTGTTTTCCACCCCCTCACTTTCAATCTGGAGGTGTCTTCAGGTCTGAAATGAGTTTCTTGTAGGCAGCATATTGATGGGTTTTGTTTTTTTATCCATTCTGAAACCCTGTGTCTTTTGATTGGGGCATTTAGCCCATTTACATTCAGGGTAACTATTGAGAGATATGAATTTAGTGCCATTGTATTGCCTGTATGGTGATTGTTACTGTATAATGTCTCTGTTCCTTTCTGGTAATACTTTTAGGGTCTCTCTTTGCTTAGAGGACCCCTTTCAATATTTCCTGTAGAGCTGGTTTGGTGTTTACAAACTCTTTCAGTTTTTGTTTGTCCTGGAAGCTTTTTATCTCTCCTTCTATTTTCAATGATAACCTAGCTGGATAAAGTATTCTTGGCTGCATGTTTTTCTCGTTTAGTGCTCTGAATATATCATGCCAGTTCTTTCTGGCCTGCCAGGTCTCTGTGGATAAGTCTCCTGCCAATCTAATATTTTTACCATTGTATGTTACAGACTTCTTGTCCCGTGCTGCTTTCAGGATTTTCTCTTTATCGCTAAGACTTGTAAATTTTACTATTAGATGGCGGGGTGTGGGTCGGTTCCTACTGATTTTGAGAGGTGTTCTCTGCGCCTCCTGGATTTTGATGCTTGTTCCCCTTGCTATATTAGGGAAATTCTCTACAATAATCCTCTCCAGTATACCTTCTGCTCCTATTTCTCTTTCTTCTTCTTCTGGAATCCCAGTTATTCTAATGTTGTTTCGTCTTATGGCATCACTTATCTCTCGAATTCTCCCCTCGTGGTCCAGTAGTTGTTTGTCTCTCTTTTGGTCAGCTTCTTTATTCTCTACCATTTTGTCTTCTATATCACTAATTCTGTCTTCTGCCTCATTTATCCTAGCAGTAAGAGCCTCCATTTTTGATTGCACCTTATTAATAGCTTTTTTTATTTCAACTTGATTAGACTTTATTTCTTTTATTTCTCCAGAAAGGGTTTTTATTTCTCCTGACAGGGTTTCTCTAATATCTTCCATGCCTTTTTCGAGCCCGGCTAGAACCTTGCGAATTGTCGTCCTGAATTCCAGATCTGACATATTACCAATGTCTGTATTGATTAGGTCCCTAGCCTTCGGTCCTGTCTCCTGCTCTTTTTTTTGTGGTGAGTTTTTCCGCCTTGTCATTTTGTCCAGATAAGAATCCGCTGTTCTCCTTGTTAAGTGAACTTGGTCTTGGCTGTATTTCTTTGATCTTCTGGGGGAGGGGCCTGTTGTAGTGATTCTCAGGTGTCTTTGCCCCAGGCGGAGTTGCACCGCCCTTACCAGGGGCCGGGCTAAGTAATCCTCTCAGGTTTGCTTTCAGGAGCTTTTGTTCCCTGAAAGAGCTTTCTGTAGAGTTCCGGAGGACGGGAATGACAATGGTGGCCTCCCAATCTCCGGTTCAGAGGAGCCGAGAGTTAGGGGCCCCAGTCTTCAGTGCGCCTTCAGAGAAAAGCGTTTAATCCCTCCAGTCTCCCAAGCCCACGTTTGCGCCGGAGACCGCGCTCAGAGAAAATCATGCGTAAGCAGTCCCGTCTCACTGGCTTCTGGGAGTGCTCCGAGCTCACCCAGCCTGTGACCAAGCGTCTCTGTCTCTGGCAGAGTCCCACCTGGAGTCTCCGAACCCCGTAGATCCCTGAGCTCTCCCGGGTCGGAGTCTCCCCGGATCTTGTGGGGACCCCTCGCACAGAGCACCGGCCAGTGCCACAGAGCACCGGTCCGTGTCACCGACCACTAGGAAATCTCGGCTCTGTCTCCGCAGCCGGCTTCCCCGCTCCAATACCTGTGAGCTCTGCGACACTCAGACACCCCCGATCCTTCTGTGACCCCGTGGGACCTGAGACCACGTTGTCCCCGTGAGGTCTTCACCCCAGTTTAGCCTCTGGAGTGATGTCCCTCCGTGGAGCCGACTTTTAAAAGTTCTGATTTTGTGCTCCGCCGCTTGCCGGGAGCCGGCCCCTCCCCCTGGGGTCTATCTTCCCGTCGTGTTGATTTCACTTCTCCGCTGGTCCTACCTTTCAGAAAGTCGTCGATTTTCTGTTTCTAGAATTGTTGTTTTTCTTCTCTTCGATCTCCTCTTGGATTTGTAGGTGTTCGGAATGGTTTGATAGGCTATCTAGCTGATCTCCTGCTGGCTGATGTCGTCTCAGCCTCCTACTTCTCCGCCATCTTGACTCCTCCCCCGGATACTGGTTGTTTTAAAGGAGCACAGTAGATTTAAAAATATCAATTAAATAACAGTTAAATTTAAATACTTTTAAATAGCAATAGCAAAATACATTTTGCATAACAGAAGGAAAAAGAGGTTCTAATTGGAGGTGAATAGGAGGCATTCAGAGGAAAAAGTAGTGACCTAAAGTAGTGACCCTGTCAAGATCCTGGTATGACTTGATGAGCCTCTGTGGCTCAGTTGCCTTCAGCTCAGGTCATGATCCCAGGGTCTGGGGATGGAGCCTGCATTGGGCTCCCTGCTCAGTGGGGAGCCTGCTTCTCCCTCTGCCTCTGTGACACCCCTTACTTGTGCTCTCTTGTGCCCGCGATCTCTCTCTGTTAAATAAATAAAATCTTTTAAAAAAATCCTGGTGTAGGGGTGCCTGGGTGGCTCAGTGGGTTAAAGCCACTGCCTTCGGCTCAGGTCATGATCCCAGGATCCTGGGATCGAGCCCCGCATCGGGCTCTCTGCTTGGCGGGGAGCCTGCTTCCCTTCCTCTCTCTGTCTCTGCCTGCCTCTCTGCCTGCTTGTGATCTCTGTCAAATAAATAAATAAAAATCTTTAAAAAAAAAAAAAAATCCTGGTGTGGCTGTAGGAGGAAGAGATGGGGATGCCCCTGTAGATACCATCAGGTTCCTGTCGCACATGCTGACAGGGCTGAAGGTTCTTCTTGATGAAGGTAGGGCCTTAGCTTTCTGGCAGTTCCCAGGACATTCTGTGTTCTCCATGCAGGGTAGCTCCTTCTTGATGCAGTATCCTGACAGTAAAGAAATTTTCAAGGTCCTTTTGGGATTATTTTTGAAACTTGATTGATGTGTTCCCTATACATGGGTAGTTTGTGAGGATAGAATTTCTGAATCACTGAGATAAATTGCCATCCCTGATCTTGGCTTGTTGCACGTTTTTTTTTCCTCCCGACCTTTGCATGTTGGGAAGGTGAATTCCCCTGGAATGAGTGTATCAGGATTTTTGTTCTTTGTCTTTGTCTATACAGGTTATTTTGTCCATGAACTCTACAGTTAGGTTTTATCAGCTCCTCTTATAGTAGAGAAAACGGAGTTGCAAAGATAGAAAGTGATTAAGAGTCTGTCCACAGTCACACAGCTTGTATGGCAAAGTTAGAGCTTGAACCCAGCTCTCCTGATTTTAGTTCAGTACTCTGCTACTGTTTCTGAGACCTGGAGGGAACCTTGTCATTGCTCTGACCTATATAACATTGTCATCAGTTCTGTGAATTTTGCTGAATTAGAAGGTTTTTGGAGTCGGAAGCTACCTTCGAAATTCCTTAGAATCCAACCTCCTTGTATTGTAGATGAGGATCCTGAGTGGACATGTGACTTAGGTTAAAGACAGCACTTGTTTGAGGGAAGACTCTGGGTTTTAAGTCAAAGTCAGAATTTTAAGATATCCTAAAGGCCTTGAGCTGAATTGGACCAAATGAAAATTTTATCAGATATAGGTGTAAATTTTTTCAGAATATAAATTACACAGCTATGAAAAGGAGAACAGTGAGGTGTTTACAGTTTCTTCAACATTTCCATGTGTTTGAAAATTTCTGTAATAAAATGTTGGCAGGGGGCAGGGGAGAGAAAAAGCAGCTTAGGGGCCGTTTGCCCGAAAAAGACATGTGAGGGGCGCATGGGTGGCTCCGTTGTTGGGTGTCTGCCTTAGGTTTGGGTCATGATTCCAGAGTCCTGGGGTTGAGCCCCCTGTCGGGCTTTCTGCTTGGCCCAGAAGCCTGCTTCTCCCTCTCCCACTCCCCCTGCTTGTGTTCCTTCTCTTGCTGTCTATCAAATAAATAAAATCTTAAAAAAAAAAAAGTGTGAAAACCTGTGAGTATTAGGTAACCATGAACTCAGTGTGTGCCTCTGATAGCTTCCAGAAAAGCAGCTTTTCTTTTGATTAAGAAAAGCTTCAGTGTCTAGATCAAGAGAAGTAATAGTCACACTGAGCTCTGCTTGCCAAACCAGATCTGTGTAGCATCGGTTCCCAGTTCTGGGGGCCCATGCACCATGTTGCCAATAGATGCAGATGGTGTGGAATCTGGAGGCGTGGCTGGAGATTCATGGGGTTGACCTGGAAGAAAGGCAGGCATAGAGTAGCGCTGTGGTGGTCTTCAGATCCTGGGAGAGGGGTGGGATGAGAGTAGTACTTTTATTTTTCTTAATTTTTAATTTTTTAAAAAGATTTATTTATTTATTTATTTGACAGACAGAAATCACAAGCAGGCAGAGAGGCAGGCAGAGAGGGGGGGGAGGCAGGCTCCCTGCCGAGCAGAGAGCCCGATGTGGGGCTCGATCCCAGGACCCTGGGATCATGACCTGAGCCAAAGGCAGAGGCTTTAACCCACTGAGCCACCCAGGCGCCCCCCCTTTTTTTTTTAAAGATTTTATTTATTTGTGAGAGAGACCATTGGGGAGGAGGAGCAGAGGGAGAGGGATAAGCAAACTCTGCACTGAGCATGGAGCATTGACCATGGAGCCCAGCGCTGGGCTTGATCTCACATCCCTGAGACCATGACCTCAGCAGAAAGCAAGAGTCTGATGCTTAACCGACTGAGTCATCCAGGCGCCCCAAGAGTGGTACTTTTGAATGGAGAGCTTGGAGTGAGGTCAGAGGAAGAGAGTTAGAGGGAAGGAGATGCCAATCAGGCTTTCTCCTGCCTGAGCCCCGCCAGCATGTTATGCTCCTTCAGCTTATCCATACCAGCACCAGGTTCCTCTTTAGAATTTGTAAATCCGAATTAGGGCTGCACTGACTTCAGTCTGTCTGTAGTTTGCCATCCTGTTTTGGACAAAGGCCAGAGCTTGACTGGCCTGCTGGGCCCTTTCCCATTTCTGTATTCTAGCCAGACCCAAGTTCTTGGAGTCCTTCAAGTGAGCCCATGCTTTCTCACGACTGAGGTGTACCTCTCAGCTGGTTCCTGAGAGAACCGAGGACTAGCTCTTTCTGCTGCCATTGTGCCTTGTATATCTGTTTACCTTGTTTTATCAGTAGAATTTAAGGATGGCATCCTCTTCACTGTTTATCTATCTTGATTCTCCCACTAAATTGTGAGCTCCTTAAAAGTAGGTATTTTTGTCTTAATTATCTTTATGTGTCCATGTATTTATTTATGCCTTGTCCGACTAGTGTCCTAGAGAACTGGCATTTTCCATGGCACAAAGTATTCAGTGAATGTTGAGTAAATAATGACTTGCTTCAGAACTTTTTAGTAAATAATGACTTGCTTCAGAACTTTTTAGTATTGTGAGAACTCTCACAAATAAATAAAATCTTTAAAATTTTTACATTTTTAGATGTAAAATGTAGTTTATATCTACATTTAACTAGATGTAAACATCTAGTTACAGTAGATGTTTGTAACTAGAAGATTTTTTGTTAGTGATGTTGCATCAGGATTTCCTATAAATGGCCTCCAAAATGTTTACCATTTTAAGAGTCTGTGGTTTGATTTTTTTTTTTTTTTCAAGTAATCTCTACACCCAACATGGGGCTTGAACTCACGACCCTGAGACCAAGAGTTGAATGCTCTATCAGCTGAGCCAGCCAGGCACCCCGTGGCTTGACTTTTAAGTAGTATTTTATCTACTGTATCAGGTAAGAGATGGCCCTTTATTTGTTTTTAGGTTTTAATTATGTGATCTCCTTGTAGATGTAAAGGAAACTCAAGCTTCCTGTGTGTCTATGGATGTGTAATTAGCTTTAGGCAGGGCTCCTGGAACTTTAAATCCTGTCCTAGGGAGTCCAAGTACAAGGACATCCTGGTGAGAGTTCTGGCCACCCAGATTGCAGCCTTCTTAATGCAGGGTTATTTCTGTAAAACAAGGGCAGCTGTGCTTCTGCCCATGCCTAACAAATAATTATTCTAAATGAAAAGTAGCAGGTATCTATAAATTAATGTGATTATAGCTGAGAATTTTATTTTTACAGCTGTAACTTAATACATACTGATTTAGAACTGGTGATAAATTTTGTGCTCTAAAAAAGATAGCTTTTATATTAAATAACATGACAGTACCTTCAAAATGAAAAAAATTGATCAAGAATGTCAGCACTGATTCAAAGGACAGATAGATAAATCTAGAAGGGGCAGATTGAGCAGTATAGCTTTAGTGTTGTTACATTTTGTTCATATCTTGTGAAATATTTGTTGAGATGAAAACTGCACATTCCTGAGGAAGTTCTTGTTTGTGGTTGCACTGGGGACCATATGGAGCAGTGGGCAGGGTATGGAGTTTGGATTCATGCTGCTGTCACTAAAGAATGCTGAGCCAGGGACCATGAGTTATATTCTCTGAGCCTCTGTCAATGCCTGTATGGGCTCTTGTGAGGATTCAGTGAACTGGTACCGCACAGTACCAGGTACCGCACAGCTGGGACATGATGCCTGCCATATGGGAGGAGCTCAAGGCCTTCAGTGCCTTTCCCTATTTTGGGCGCAGTGCATCAGTTTTGATATTTTTAAGAAATATTACTTGAGAAATATATCTGACATACTTCATGGATTTATTGTAGTTTGAGATTATTCTTAGTATTTATGGAGGCAGGATCCATACTGTTATTGTGAGAACTACTTTTTATTCCTCCCAAACCTTGACTTCTCTGGATTAGAGGTGGATTTTTTTTTTTTTTTTTTTAAGATTTCATTTATTTGACAGAGAGAGACCAAAAGAGAAGGAACATAAGCAGAGGGTATGGGAGAGGGAGAAGCAGGCTTCATGCCAAGCAGGGAGCCCAATGCAGGGCTCAATCCCAGGACCCTGAGATCATGACCTGAGTTGAAGGCAGATGCTTAACAACTGAGCCCCCCGCCCCAGGCGCCCCTAGACTAGAGGTAGTGATGGGTGCTGATGATAGCTCTGAGCAGGACTGGGAAAGGGATAGTAGTAACTTATACCACATCCCCTTTTTTATTTTCTTTTTCTTTTTTAAATTTTATTTATTTATTTGTTAGAGCCCAAATAGGGGAAGTGGCAGGCAGAGGTAGATGCAGGCTCCCCACAGAGCAGGGAGTGGGATGCAGGACTCAATCCCAGGACTCCAGGATCGTGACCTGAGTTGAACACAGATGCCCAACCGACTAAGCCACCCAGGCATCCTTTTTTTTTTTTCCCCCCTTCTCATTTTCAGGCACTTTAAGTGCTATGAACTGTGCTGGTCCTTTCCCTCCACTTTGTAATCTCTCCCATCCCCAGGGGACTCTAGAGGCTCTCTAGGCAGGGTTATCGATTCCTCCTTATTAACCAGGTAGGGGCCAATTCAGATCTTGGCTAATTCACCAAGATCTGGTGAATTAGCATCTGTTTAAGAGGATCTTTGCCCTTAGATGGGGTCATTTTAGAAAACCATGGAAGCTGGGGCTCCTGGGTGGCTCAGTCAGTTAAGTGTCTGCCTTTGGCTCAGGTCATGATCCCAGGGTTCTGGGTTCAAGCCCTGCATCTTTCTCGCTGCTCAGCGGGGAGCCTGCTGCTCTCTCCCTCTGCCTGCTGCTCTTCCTGCTTATGTGCTTGTGCTCTCTCTCTTTGTCAATGAATAAATAAAATCTTTAAAAAAAAAAAAGAAATCATGAAAGCTTTTTTTGTTGTCTCAATGTCTGGTGGTTGCTGTTGAAATTTAGTAAGTAGGGGCCATGGGATTCTAGATTAAATGAAGTGTTGGTTCTGCAAAATCAAAATTTTTCCTGTGACCTGCCACAACTTTGGAATGTCTTGTTGAATAATTTACATAGATAGAAAAAAACCTGTTTATGGCTGAGCCTAGAATCTAATTCCATTTTACACAAAGAAGGCACTTTTAAAATGTAGTTTTGGTATAGATGGAATTTTCCAGGAATGCAGTTACTATAGACATTGAGGAGAAATTGTTTTGTTTTCAGCTTTACCAAGGGTATTAGTCAGGGTTCTCCAGAGGAACAGACCAGTAGGATCTACACAAACACACACACACGCATGCAAGCACACAAAGAGAATTATTATAAGGAGTTGGCTCACATGATCATGGAAGCTGAGAAGTACCAGGATTTGTAGTCAGCAAGCTTGAGACCCAGGAGAGCCAACAGTGCAAGTTCCAGTCTGAGTCTGAAGGCCTGAGAACCAGGAGAGCTAGCTGTTGGTGTAAATTCAGGTCTGAAAGTTGGTGGGACTGAGACCCAAGAAAAGCCAGTTTTTCAGATGGAGTCCAAAGATGGAAAAAAACCAACATCCCATCTCAAGGAGTCAGGAATCCCTGTGAATTCAAATGTTTATCTCATTCAGAAACATTCTCATGAAAAAAAACTAAGAAACAAAACAAAACAGATCTTAGAAAAGAAAAAGAAAAAGAAACATCCTCACACTCAGAATAATTTAGCCAAATGTCTGTGCACTTCATGGCTCAATCAAGTTGGCATATAAAATTAACCATCACACTAAGAGGGATTCATCCTGTAAGAAAATCATGTTGTTGATAGCATGCATGATAGATGGCATGGGATCTGAGTTGCAGTACTACCAAGTGCCTAAGTCAAGACTATCTGTAGTCAGACTCACAGTGATTTAACTTAGAGGTGTGGATTTCTTACTGTTTTGTTCCTCAGATAGTCTTGCTTGAAAATTCACATATTGAAATTCACATCTATTTTATTATAATTTACTTTTATTTTTTATGTTTTAGTTGCCAGATTATGTAGATATTTTTAGAAAGTATCTGTGTGTATAATAAATAGGTTAGCTTTGGATTCCACTTTAGTAGTAAAGGTATATTTACATATTTCTTGGAGAAAGGGAGCTTTGGGTCCAGTGTTGGTGAGGGTGAGTGAGTGGTGTAAGATCTCAAGCTGCCAGTGTCTTGGACCAGTGTGTTTCTCAGCATTTCTAAAGCTTTTGGCTGTGCTGCTTGTCTTCTCTCTGATCTTTGCAAAACTGTAGTCCTTCTCTTTATCTTATCAGGTATTTTATAATGTTTGGATCTACTTTCTAGAAGTCCTTGTTATGATGTTCATTAGGTTTTTTTTTTTTCTTTTTTTTAAGATTTTTCTTTATTTATTCGAGAGAGAGAGATTACAAGTAGTCAGAGAGGCAGGCGGAGAGAGAGAGGGGGAAGCAGGCTTTTCACCGAGCAGGGAGCCCGATGTGGGGCTTGATCCCAGGACCCTGAGATCATGACCTGAGCTGAAGGCAGAGGCTTAACCACTGAGCCACCCAGGTACCCCAGGGTTTTTTTTTTTTAAGATTTTATTTTTAAGTAATCTGTACACCTAACTTGGGGCTCGAACTCACAACCCTGACATCAAGAGTCTCACGCTCTTCCAACTGAGCCACCTAGGCTCCCAGGTGTTCTTTATTTTTGTTTTTGTAACCACTTTATTGAGATATAATTCATGTGCCGCACAATTCACCCATTTTAAAGTGTAAAATTCAGTGGTTTTCAGTATATTCACAACCATTATCACAATCTGATTCCAAATGTTTTATCCCGAAAAAGAAACCCTGTATCCATTCCTGCTACCCTAATCTTTTTTTTTTTTTAAGATTTTATTTATTTATTTGTTAGAGAGAGAGCGAGCGAGCACAGGCAGACAGAGTGGTAGGCAGAGGCAGAGGGAGAAGCAGGCTCCCTGCTGAGCAAGGAGCCCGATGTGGGACTCGATCCCAGGACGCTGGGAACATGACCTGAGCCGAAGGCAGCTGCTCAACCAACTGAGCCACCCAGGCGTCCCCCTGCTACCCTAATTTTTGACAACCTTTAATTTACTTTTGTCTTTTTGAATTTGCATATTCTGGACAATTTGTATGACCAGAATCATACAATACATGATTCTTCGTGTCTGGTGTCTTTTATCTGGTATAATGTTTTCAGGGTTGTACTATGTGTTGGTAGTTCATTTCTTTTTTATGCCCAAATAATATTCCATTGGATGGATATAGCACATTTTGTTTATCCATTCATTGGTTGATAGACATTTGGAATTGAAACAAAAAGTTACTTTGTATGCAGATGGCATGTAAACAGAACTATGTGATAGTAATATGTATCCCGTAAATAACAAATACATGTTGATAAGTAAAAATTTAAAGGCTAAAAATTCTGTGATAGTTTAGTTTGGGAGAATTTTTTTTCCCCAAAGACTTTATTTATTTATTTGACAGAGATCACAAGTAGGTGGAGAGGCAGGCAGAGAGAAAGGAGGGGAAGCAGGCTCCGTGCTGAGCAGGGAGCCCAATGTAGGGCTTGATCCCAGGACCCCAGGATCAGGACCCGAGCTGAAGGCAGAGGCTTTAACCCACTGAGCCACCCTGCTGCCCTTAATTTGGGAGAATTTTTTGAGATGGTTTGGGTTGTTTCCAGTTTGTGGCTATTATGAATAATGTGTCTGTGGACATTTGTACATAAATTTGTGGACAAATGCTTTTATTTCTCATGGGTATAAATCCAGGTGCTGGATCATATGGTAACTCTGTTTAAGCATTTGAGGAATTGCTAGACTGTTTTCCAAAGTGGCTGCACCATTTTATATTCCTTCCAGCTGCATGTGAGGATTTTAATTACTGCGCATCCTTTACAACATTTGTTACCATTTTTTTTTTTAGATATTTATTTATTTATTTATTTAATTTGCTTGATAGACAGAGATCACAAATAGAGAAGCAGGCAGAGAGAGAGGAGGATGCAGGCTCCCCGATGAGCAGAGAGCCCGATGCGGGGCTCGATCCCAGGACCCTGAGATCATGACCTGAGCCAAAGGCAGAAGCTTAACCCACTGAGCCACTTAGGTGCCCCTTTTTTTTAGATTTTTAAAAAAGTAATCTCTACACCCAATGTGGGGTTTGAATTTATAATCCCAAGAACAAGAGTTGAATGCTCCACCAACTGCGCCAGCCAGGCGCCCCTCTATCTTTTTGATTATAGCCATCCTAGTGCGTGGAAAGTGGTAGTTCCTTGGGTTTTATGTGGTAACAGCAAGAAAGGGACAGTCTGTTACATTGTCCAGTATGGTAGCTACCATGTACCTTTACGTTTAAATTGGTTAAAATTAAATAAAAATAAAAATGCATTTCCTCAGTCACACCAACTACATTTTAAGTGCTCAGTAGCTACAAGTGGCTAGTGGTTACTTACTGTATTGGACAGCAGAGATATACATAAAACATTTTTATAATTGCAGTAAGTTCTATTGGATGGTGCCTGTCTAGGAAAAGTTAATTTGGATGAGTAGGCAGAGAATGATAGAGGGTCTGAGTGGTGTAGAAAGGAGTGCAGGAGTGGAATTTGGAGAAGAAAAGAAAGAAATTTCAGGGAGTCATCTACAATATATGAGACTTAGAAAAGAGCAGGTAAATAAAAAGGGAAAGGGTAAACGTTCTCAGTAACTTGATTTTTCCACAGTGCTTTGAGTTAGCGATAGATCCAGTGTCATTCCTTCATTTTGTAGGTGAGAAAAGCATAGACTTGCTGCTGCGGTTTTGCTATGCTTTGGTTGCTGTTAATAGCATTGTTCTTTTTGCTCAAAGGCTTTATCATGTTGAGGGCTGGAGCAGAGCCCCCTTTGCCCTGTCTCACTGTTCCTGCCACCAAACCAGTTGGTACAGTTTATATTATGTCAAGGCAAGATAAATCTGGAGTGTCTGAGCTTAATGTCGGTCAAGTACTCATTAAGACTGTTGAGATGAGCCTTTTCTTTTCCGAAAGGTTATTCTGTAAGTTTATTTTTGTTAGTATGTAGAAATCCTCACAGAATAGAACAGCCTCTTTGTGTGCTCACTATAGTTTCTCAAGAGTCATCATACACAAAACTGCTTACATTGAAATAGGCTTTCATTTTTGTGAAAGCCAACCTGGTGTGTGACATCTTTCCAAACCTGATATTACTTATTGTAGGGATTGCTTTTCTAGCTTAGTTAATAAAGATATATTTAAGGGTTTATCTGGGTGCAGTTTTGTGTGCTGCTGGTGTTATTTCAAGTTGTCTAAGCTGTGAAACCAAGCATGAGCTGTTTAGGTGGTAGTCTTGTCACATTCCTTACAGGTGTATAGATGGCCTTGTTTTCTGAGCCGAAAAATTGAGGTTTATGTTCTTCTTCTTTCTTTTTAATTTTATTTATTTATTTGAGAGAGTGAGCGTGCATAGGTGAGGGGCAGAGGAGAGGGAGCAGCAGAGTCCCTGCTGATCAGGTAGCCTGATGCTGGCTCAATCCCAGGACTTTGAAATCATGACCCGAGCTGAAGGCAGACGCCCAGCTGACTGGGCCACCCAAGCATCCTTGAGGTTAATGTTCTGATAAGGAATTTTGTTGCTCCTCTTGATAAAAGAGGTATGCTGGGAAATATATTTAGATCCCAAATGATAGAGTTTCTGGGATGTTCCTCTTGGTGTAGGCGAGGTTATCACACAGATACTTGAAATTAGGATTATGCTGGATAATTTGGGAAAATATGATCACCCTTAAATACCTGCAGAATGGCTAATTCTCAAATGCCAGGATGATTATTGCTTCATTAAATGCTAAAGATAATGTATTCTGTGTCATATTTAGCTAGTTCCATTAGCAATCTAGGATATTCCTTTCTTTTTCCTTATAGAGTGTGTGCATGTGCTCCTGTGTTGGGGGGAGGTAGGAAGGGTAGAGAGAGAGACGATCTTAAACAGGCTCCAGGCTGGGGTGGCTGGGTGGCTCAGTGGGTTAAGCCTCTGTCTTCAGCTTGGGTCATGATCTCAGGGTCCTGGGATTGAGCCCTGCATTGGGCTCTCTGCTCAGCGGGGAGCCTGTTTCCCCCTCTCCCTCTGCCTGCCTCTCTGCCTACTTGTGATGTCTCTCTCTGTCAAAAAAGAAAGAAAGAAAAAGGGCTCCAGGCTCAGCGTGGAGTTTGATGTGGGCTCCGTCTCACCACCCTGAGTTCATGACCTGAGCCAAGATCAGGAGTCAGACCCTCAACCAGCTAAGCCACACAGGCGCCCCAGGTTATTCCTTTTAATGACCGAGCTAGAATGCACAAAGTAGTTTCACGTTAGTAATATTCAAGGAGGAAACCTTAAATGTGGGGTACATTCTGATTAATAAGTCTAAGAGCTTTTCAACTTTTTATTTTCTGTATCAATATCTAGCTTTCAGACGTTTTTATTTATTGCATGGTAAAATTTTTCAGAAACAAATTTCTAAAGAGCTTCCTTCTGGGGCGCCTGGGTGGCTCAATGGGTTAAAGCCTCTGCCTTCAGCTCAGGTCATGATGCCAGGGTCCTGGGATCGAGCCCCGCATCTGGCTCTCTGCTCAGCAGGGAGCCTGCTTCCCTTCCTCTCTCTGCCTGCCTCTCTGACTGCTTGTGATCTCTGTCAGATAAGTAAATAAAAATCTTTAAAAAAAAAAAAAAGAGCTTCCTTCCAATTGTGTTCTTAGTGTAATGTCATTTCTTTCCACAGATTTGTTTGTAAATGCATCACGAAGAGGTAACCCAGAATGAAGAAAGCAAGCAGGAGTGTTGGCTCAGTGCCTAAAGTGTCTGGGATAAGTAAAACGCAAACAGTAGAAAAAACTAAACCTGAAAACAGTTCTTCAGCATCTACAGGAGGCAAACTCGTAAAACCTGGAACAACAGCATCATTGTCAAAGGTATTAATGTGGCAACGTTTGAATATGTGATGGATTTTAGGAGGAGTGAATCTTAATAGGATGTTTGATTTATTAACTAAACATCGTTTAGGGTTCGCCCTCTGCTGGTGCTGGGAACATATAGACTTTGAAGAGTTCACAGTGTGGTAGACTTGGTGTGTTTGGTCTGGCTTTACAAATGAAACCAAATAGTAGACTTGTTTATGAAACATATCATTGAGCACTTGCCTTGTGCAAGGTTCTTGTGGGGGTGTGAGCTGGAGTTAGCGTCTTTTTTCAAGGAGCTTGTGGGGTAATGGGTGGAGATTGTCACCTATGTGTGTAACTGAAATACATGCAAAAAGTCAGATTCCTTGGGGGAACAGGAGGATAGTGTAAGCATTTCAGGAAGATGTTGTTGCTAGCCTGGGAAGGTTTTACAAAAAGAATATATGTGGTAGGTCTTAAAGGATGACCAGCACTAGCATTCCTGAAACCCTTAGGTAGGGTATTTTTATTCCCACTCCACTGCCTTGCACACCACAACTGTTATTCTTTTCCTGACAACTGATCCCGTATTAATCCCATTAAAGTTGGGTGATATTAATTTAGTTAGAGCATAACTAGTTTGGTTTTTTTTATACTCTTTCCAAGGCTGGTTTTGTTCTTGTTAGTACAGAATGGTGACTGTGGGCTTCAGAAGCAGACAGACCCAGACTTTGTATGCATGTGCTTCATAGCACCATGATCAGGGTGAAATGAGGAATGTATGGAAATGAATTAGCTCAGAGTCTGGCACATGGCAAGGGCTTCATAAATAATAGATAGTAGCATTTTTTTTTTTTTAAGATTTTATTTGTTAGAGAGCACATGTGGAGTAGTGAGGGGCAGAGGGAGAGGGAGAAGCAGGCTGCCCATGGAGTAGGAAGCCCAACTCAGGATTCAATCCCAGGACCATCAGGACCTGAGCTGAAGGCAGATGCTTAACCGAAGGAGCCACCCAGGCACCCCAGATAGTAACATTTTTATTGATTATCTCTAGAAACTTCTATTGGCTCAGGACTGATTTCTGAAAAGAATAGTTTTTTTCTGTGGGTGCTCTCAGTGTCTGTGTTGGTTTTGACCACCCAAGGGACAAGATGACTCTGGGCCATTTTTCTTCTGGTCATATCTTAGATATTTTGCACAGAGGTCCACACAGTCTTCTAGTCTCTCTCAGTGCAGAATCCACTTATTTGTTCTTTGCTTGTTTGTCCTGGGAATTTTGTGTTTTGCTACCTTGACTCTGTGGAGAAAACCTGGAAAGGGTTAGTCTTGTAGGGAGAAACTAAGCACTGTTTCAGATGTGATCCATTCAAAAGCCTTTTGTCTAGGCAGGGCTTTGATAGATTGTGGCTTAATTATTATTATTATTTTTTTTTTTTTTTATTCATACAGTTTCTTTTTTTTTTTTTTTTTAAGATTTTATTTATTTATTTGACAGACAGAGATCACAAGTAGGCAGAGGTGCAGGCAGAGAGAGAGAGGAGGAAGCAGGCTCCCCACTGATGAGAGAGCCCGATGTGGGGCTCGATCCCAGGACCCTGGGATCATGACCTGAGCTGAAGGCAGAGGCTTTAACCCACTGAGGTGCCCCGTGGCTTAATTATTTTAAAAAGCACCTCATAGAACAGCTAATGAGGGACTTCCTTATATATGTTGAAAGATATAGCTGGAAATGCTGGTTTTTCTATTTCAGGGTTGTCAAAAGTAAGCCCAGACTTATTCCACGGGCTTGGAGGTGCCCCCAGATTTTCTCCTTGCTACAATTTTGATGAGCTACTGGGTGTCATCCTATGGCCCAGAGGATGGTACCAGGAATGACCTTTGCCCTACTTCTAGAATCAACACCTTGAATTACTTCCTTGATGGCAGTGCTGCCACTCTTTTGTGTAAGATAGCTGGCATTTTCTGACCTAACTGGTTACTCACTTGCTGGGGGTGTCTTTGGAGCGGAGACCTATGTGACTGGGTGACCTGTTATTTACGTGACTGGAAGAACAGGTTGAAACACTGGCATTGGATGTGTTCTACTGCTTTTCTTCTGTTGCCTCCTCATCAGTGGCAGGCAGGGTCTTTGAAGGTTTACTGTGAAGTGTGCCGTGAACAGGCATGTCAGATCTTCTGAGGCCTGTATCTGGAGTTGATGGTAGTTTGGTTTTGAACAGTGAGTATTATTTCATTGTAAAGCAAAACAACTGTATCTCTGCTGTGTGCCAGCACGTGCCAGCTGTCCATAGCTTTGGCCGTCCTTGTTGGTGCATTTAAGTAGCGGTGTGTGTGTATGTGTATAGTGAGGAGGATCTTAGAAGAGGCAAAACTATTTGGGAATACTTTATCTAGACTGAAGCAATTGCTTTTTCTTAAGAAAGCAGAAGAAGGGGCACCTAGGTGGCTCAGTGGGTTAAAGCCTCTGCCTTCAGCTTAGGTCATGATCTCAGGGTCCTGGGATCTAGCCCCGCATCGGGCTCTCTGCTCAGCGGGGAGCCTGCCTCCTCTCTCTCTGTCTGCCTCTCTGCCTAGTTGGGATCTCTGTCTGTCAAATAAATAAATAAAATCTAAAAAAAAAAAAAGAAAGCAGAAGAAAAAAGGCACTGAGTAGAAATTGAAGTGAGGGGCACCTGGGTGGCTCAGTGGGTTAAAGCCTCTGCCTTTGGCTCAGGTCATGATCCCAGAGTCCTGGGATCGAGCCCCACGTCAGGCTCTCTGCTCAGCAGGGAGCCTGCTTCCTCCTCCTCTCTCTCTTCTCTCTGCCTGCCTCTCTGCCTACTTGTGATCTCTATATGTCAAATAAATAAATAAAATCTTAAAAAAAAAAAAGAAATTGAAGTGAGAAGACAAAGAAGGAAAAAAGAAAATAGTGAAAATGCACGGGAGAATTGAAAAGATCAGAAGGGCTTGGAGACCCCACAAACTTAAGTGTTATTTTATTTTCCTTTTTTTAAGAATAATAATAAACATGTAGTCTTTCCTTTTTTAAAAGATTTTATATATTTATTAGAGAGAGAGAGCGCACAAGTAGGCAGAGTGGCGGACAGAAGGAGAGGGAGAAGCAGGCTCTCAAGCTGAGCAGGGAGATGGATGCAGGGCTTGATCCCAGAACACTGGGATCATGACCTGAGCTGAAGGCAGTGGCTTAATGGTTGAGCCACCCAGGTGCCCCATTATTTTATTTTCCTAAGTTTTCACATTTCACTGTGCTTTCTCTAGCATTTGGACACTTGCAACAGCCTGAATTCCTGTAACTGATGGAACGTTGATGACTAACCAGATGAATGAAGCCTTTGGCTTTTAGTCATATAGACACCATGTACACATACTCACCCATTCATGTGGACACCCACGTGTGTGTCTGTCATTGCACAGTATTCGGGGCTTTTCTTATAGTGGCCAGCATGGGGATATACATTACTTTACCTCTTTCATTTCAAATATTGTTTGAGGCTAGATCTAGCTGAGGTATAAGAGAAAGGACCTTTTTGATGAGAGTATCTCACTGCTGATTGGAGTTTTTGTAAATATAAATACAGTATGACTGCTGTTCAGTGAGTTTTGAGGAAATTGTTCCCATTCTTATGAGTAGCTCTGGTTTATAGTGTTTGTGTGGTTAATTCTTTGTCACAGTGAGCAGAGATGATTATTTGCCACATAGGGATGGCCTTCTGTATGCCTGCACTTTGCAGGTTTCACACAGTGCTCGGGTGTTCCTGGTTAATTCTTGTGGAAGTAATGCACTCGTTCATTGTCCCAAGAGTACTTTTTTTTTTTTTAAGATTTTATTTATTTATTTGACAGAGAGATCACAAGTAGGCAGAGAGGCAGGCAGAGAGAGAGGAGGAGGCAGGCTCCCCGCAGAGCAGAGAGCCCCATGCGGGGCTCGATCCCAGAACCCTGAGATCATGACCTGAGCCGAAGGCAGAGGTTTTAACCCACTGAGCCACCCAGGTGCCCCCCAAGTGTACTTTGTTCTAAAAGTTAATAGACGAGAATTGGTTAGTAGCAGTTACTTCAGTTAGAATCTGTCTAAATAATTGATGATTCTCAATGATTATTCATCCTCATACCTTTTCAGTGTGAAAATTAGTTAACCATATAATTGAATAATCCATCTCTGAAACTTGAAAGGCAAAATTTAAAAACTAACCTTAAATTTTGAGTTGATGCAGACCATGAAACTTGGACTTTACCTTGAGAAGCATGGATATGTTGGTTGTATTATTTCATCATTTGTATCTAGGTTTTTTATTTTTAATAAATTTAACAAATTTTAAAATTTTAATATTATTTTTGTTCTTACGTTCTTTTATATATATGCAAATCTGTTTATGTACAATAATTGGTTCTATCAAATAATCATACCATGGCCTACTGATAATCTTTCCCAAGATAGATTCGGGTGAAATTGGATATTTGCACACTCCCATGGACTACCACACTCAAGACTTTGTGACTGATTTCAGTTTTGAGGCCATGCACACAATTCAAAGTATACACAGACTGGGCTAAGGCAGTTTAAGAGTGGCCTGAAAGAAAGCACAAGACGTGGAATGAGTAAACTGTGAATTTTGCTTGCATGGGAGCCACCACATGACCAGCAAGTTCTGGGCCTGTCCCAGAGCTCTTTGTAGTTTGGGGGCTTCTGAACATCTATAGTAATTGCCCAGCAAGTGGACAGACAGCAAGTATGACCTGCTGGAAGCTTCGAAGAGGGCTCATTTCTTCACTGTCTCTCCTTTCTTGGATTCTTATTTAAGTTTGTAATCCGCTAGAGCAGCCTTGATTGCATCTTCGGCCAGCATGGAGCAGTGCAGTTTCATGGGGGGAAGGCAGAGGTCTTTGGTGATGTCTGTGTTCTTGATGGTCTAGGCTTCCTCTGCCATCTTCCCTTTTACTCATTCTGTGCCTAACGAGCTGGAAGCAATAGCAGACCACAGCCAAATGTTTTAAACCTGGAGTCCGCAATCTTTACCTTTTCATCCACTTGAATCTGCAATTTCATTACATCACCACCACATGCTGGAGCCCCCACCAATCCAGTTCCAACATTTTTTTGATGTCAAGGGACCCCACTTTTCTAGGATTTTCATAATGATCAACAACCTTATGATAGATCTTGGCTGGAGCTGACAGTTCCCTGGCAGGTGGATTTGGGCTCTGCAGCAGTAGGGTTGACACTGCCCGCCTCAGACGGTCAGCTCCAGCCACCGCCATCTTCCGTGCTTGTGCCTGTGCAGCAATTTTATTATCATTTTTATTAAGTAATCCCTACACCCAACATGGGTCTTGAACTCACAGCCCTGAGGTCATAAGTTGGATGCTCTACCAACTGAACCAGCCAGGTGCTCCTGTATCTGGTTTTTTTTTTTTTTTTAAAGATTTTATTTATTTATTTGACAGACAGAGATCACAAGTAGGCAGAGAGGCAGGCAGAGAGAGAGGAAGGGAAGCAGGCCCCCCGCTGAGCAGAGAGCCCGATATGGGGCTCGATCCCAGGACCCTGAGACCATGACCCGAGCCGAAGGCAGAGGCCTAACCCACTGAGCCACCCAGGCGCCCCTGTATCTGGGTTTTTACCAAAGGCTTTGCATTTTGCATCTGTTATTAAGAAGTAAGTTAAAAATCTCTTCCCTTCATCAATTTCAGGATTTTTTGAACTGTTTATTTTTTGAACCGTTGTTTATGTGTGGAAGTGCACATGTGTTTGCAGAACTATGTAACAAAAATTGAAATATGAAATGGTATCAGCCTGCAAGTAGCTTTGTGTAAAAGAAGCAGAGTTTTTTTTTTGTTTTGTCTTAAACTTTTTCAAGTTTATTTATTTATTTTTAGTAATCTCTACACCCAACATGGGGCTGAAACTCATGACACCGACTGAGATCAAAAGTTGCGTGCTGTTCTGACTGAGCCAGCCAGGCGCCCCTGTTTTTAACTTTTTTGATGAGGTATACATCCAGAACAGCTCACACAGCATCTGTGTTCAGCTTAGTGAATCACTACAAAGTGAACATGCTCTGCAGCCACCACCCAGATCAAGGAGGGGCTGAAGTGGTCAAGGAGTGGTCTAAAGTGGCTTTAATTTGCATTTGCAGTATCAATGGAATTAAGCACCTTTTCATATCTTACTTTTTTTTTTCTAAAGATTTATGTATTTATTTATTTGACAGACAGAGATCACAAACAGGCAGAGAGGTAGGCAGAGAGAGAGGGGGAAGCAGGCTCCCCGCAGAGCAGAAAGCCCGATGTGGGGCTCGATCCCAGGATCCCGGGATCATGACCCGAGCCGAAGGCAGAGGCCTTAATCCACTGAGCCACCCAGGCCCCCCCATATCTTACTTTTATATGTTTAGTGGACAGTTAGAGATCTTCCTTGTGAAGTTCCTGTTCAAATCAGTTGCCTATTTTTTTACTGTGTTATTTTTCTTTTTCGGCCTTTTTTTCTCTGTGTGTGTGGTAAAATACACATAACATGTATCATCTTGACCATTTTTAAGTGTACAGTTCAGTAGCAGTAAGTACATTCACATTAAGCAACCCAGTAGCACCGTTCATCTCCAAAAACTTCCATCCTGCAAAACTGAAACTCCATCCCCTTTAAACCACAACTCCCTATTCCTCCTCCCAAGCCCCTGTCTCCCTATTCCTCCTCCCAAGCCCCTGGCAACTACTGTTGTCTGTCTCTGAATCTGACTATGTAAATATCTCACCTGTAGAATCATATGGTATTTGTCTTTTTGCCATTGGCTTATTTCACTTAGCATAATGTTCCCAGAGTTCATCTATACTGTAGCATGTGTCAGAATTGCCTTTTTATTTTTAAAAGAGTTTTTAAAAAAGATTTTATTTATTTATTTGACAGGCAGAGATCACAAGTAGGCAGAGAGACAGGCAGAGAAGAGAGGGGGAAGCAGGCTCCCCGCTGAGCAGAGAGCCTGATTCGAGGCCGATCCCAGGACCCTGGGATCATGACCTGAGCCAAAGGCAGAGGCTTTAACCCACTGAGCCACCCAGGCACCCCTGCCTTTTTTTTTTTTTTTTTAAGATTTTATTTTTTTGAAGTAATCTGGACTCCCAATGTGAGGCTCAAACTCACAACTCTTGAGATCAAGAGTTGCATGTTCCACCAACCAAGCCAGCCAGGCACCCCAGAATTTCCTTATTAAATACTGAATAATATTCTACTGTATATAAATACTACATTTTGCTTATCTGTTTTTCCATCAGTGGACACTTGGGTTGTTTCCACACCTTTTGGCTGTTGTAAATAATAGCTGTGAACATGTATGTATCTCTTAGAAGCCCTGCTTTCAGTTTTTTGGATATTTATTCAGAAATGGAATTTCTGGGTCATATGGTAATTCTACTTTAAATTTTTTGAGGAGCCTCCATAGCTGTTTTCCACATTAGCTTTACCATTTCCATTCCCACCAAGAAATTCTCTTCCTAGCAGGTGTTTTAATTTTTCCACATCCTTACCAGCACTTTTTTTTATAGTAGCCATCAAAATGGGTATGAGGTGGTATAGTGTGGTTTTTTTGTACTGATTTATAGTTCTTTGCCTGTTCTAGATGTGAGCCCTTTGTCATTTATATGTGTTGCACATATGTTCTCCCACTCTGTGCCTTCCCTTTCTCCTTTAATGGTATCTTTTGATGAATGGATGTTCTTAATTTTGATGTAGTCCAGTTTGTTAATCTTTTGTTTATGGTTAGGCCTGTGTGTGTGTGTTTATAAATTCTTTCCCAAGGTCAAGAAGACAGTTGCCTATACTTTTTTCAAGAGTGATAGTTTACATTTTATATTTAGATCCTCAATCTATCTAGAATTAATATTTTTCCTCAATCTATCTAGAATTAATTTTTTTTAAAGATTTTTACTTTTGGAGGTGCCTGGGTGGCTCAGTGGGTTGAGGCCTCTGCCTTCGGCTCGCGTCGTGGTCCCAGGGTCCTGGGATCGAGCCCCGCATCGGGATCTCTGCTAGGCGGTGAGCCTGCTTCCTCCTCTCTCTGCTCTGCCTGCTTGTGATCTCGCTCTCTGTTTGTCAAATAAATAAATAAATAAATAATCTTTTAAAAAAAAAAAAAAGATTTTTACTTTTGTACCTGAGAGAGTGAGAGCAAGAGCAACAGAGTGCACATAAGGAAAGGGAGAAGCAGACCCTGAGATCATGATCTGAGTGGAAGGCAGATGCTTAACTGACTGAGCCACCGAGGCGCCTCTGTTCTCTTTTATAACCATAATACAATTACCAAATCTGGAGGTGAACATTGATAAAATGCTAGTTTCTCATCTCTAGACTTTAATTAAATTTCACCAATTGTGCTAATGTCCATTTTAGCAAAAAAAGAACAACACGTTTTTTCTGGTCCAGCTTTCAATCCAGGGTAATGAATTACATTTTGTTGTCACGCTCTTCTTAAATTTGGGATAGTTCCTCAGTCTTTGTCTTTGTGACTTTGACATTATTAAAGAATGTAGGCCAGTTATTTGGTAGACTGTCCTCCAGATGTAGGTTTTTCAGTGTTCCCTTGTGATTAGGTTGGGGGTTATGGTTTTTTGGCAGAAGTCCCACAGAAGCCACATGTCCTTGGTGCAGCATTTTCAGAAGCACATGGTGTCAATCTGTTCCATTCCTGGTGATATTAACTTAATTTGGTTAAGGTGGTGTCTGGTTTTTCCACTACCAGGTTACCATGTTTCCTTTTATAATTCATAAGTGTCTTGTCAAAAATACTTTGAGACTTTGTAAATATTCTCTTTGGCATCAGTCTTTCATACCCTAATTTTAGCAATTCTTGACGGTTCTTTCTAGAATCAGATATTAGTATGATTTTTTTTAATTTTAAAGATTTGTATTTATTTATTTATTTATTTACTTGACAGAGAGGGAAAGGGATCACAAGTAGGCAGAGAGGCAGGTATACGGCGGGGGGGGGGGGGGGCGGCAGGGGGAGCAGGCTCCCCGCTGAGCAGAGAGCGCGATGCAGGGCTTGATCCCAGAACCCTGAGATCATGACCTGAGCTGAAGGCAGAGGCTTAACCACTGAGCCACCCAGGCGCCCCAGATATTAGTATGATTTTGCCAAGGGGTATTTTTCAAATTCCATCATTCTTCCTACATTTAGTAGCTGACATTCTACTTACCAGGAGTTTTCACTTTTGCCCCATCTATGTATTCATTTAATATGACCATATGATCTCACTGATACGAGGAATTTCAGAAACAAGACAGAGGATCATAGGGGAAGGGAGTGAAAAATGAAACAAGATAAAACCAGAGAGGGAGACAAACCATGAGACTCTTAATCTTAGGAAACAGACTGAGGGTTGCTGGAGTGGAGGGGAGTAGGAGGGATGGGGTGGCTGGGTGATACACATTGGGGAGGGTATGTGCTATGATGAGTGCTGTGAATTGTATAAGACTGATGAATCACAGACCTGTACCCCTGAAACAATACATTATATGTTAATAAAAAGTCAATGCATTGAGTAACCTTAAGCGTATGTATTTTTGTATTATTGGAGGTATGTCTGCAGCAGGTGAAATTCCTAGAAATGGGTTGCTGGGTACCAAGTAAATGCATATGCATATGTAGTTCTGTTAGACATTGCTGGATACCCTTCATAAGGCCACATCCAGCTGTGTTCTCACCAGTAACTTACAAGAGCACCTGTTGCCCCACATCCTTCACAAAGGAATGTGTCATAACTTTTCATTTTTGCCAGTCTGATAGGTGAGATGTGGTATCTCAGTGTTGTTTAATTTGCATTTCTCCTATTCTGAGTTAGACTGGTTATACTTTTTGTATCATATGTGGATTGATTGTAGATGATTATTCATTTTGCTCACTTTTCTATGTGTCTCTTACCCGTTGATTTCTAAATTTTTTTTTTAAGATTTTATTCACTTATTTGACAGACTGAGATCACAAGTAGGCAGAGAGGCAGGCAGAGAGAGAGGGAGGAAGCAGGCTCCCTGCAGAGCAGAGAGCCCGATGCAGGGCTCGATCCCAGGACCCTGGGACCATGAACCGAGCCAAAGGCAGAGGCCTCAACCCACTGAGCCACCCAGGCACTCCCGCCTGTTGATTTCTAAGACTTTTTTGTGTCTTATGGATATTGGCCCTTTATTTGTGAAATATTGGATATATACTCTCCCAGTTTCTCATTTTTGTATTATGCACAGGATTTTTAAATTTTTTAAGATTTTAATTTTTTTTAATTTATTTTTTATTTTTTTTATTTATTTTTATTTTTTTTATTTATTAGTTAGAGAGAGAGAGAGTGAGCACAGGCAGACAGAGAGGCAGGCAGAGGCAGAGAGAGAAGCAGGCTCCCTGCCGAGCAAGGAGCCCGATGTGGGACTCGATCCCAGGACGCTGGGATTATGACCTGAGCCGAAGGCAGCCGCTTAACCAACTGAGCCACCCAGGCGTCCCTATTTTTTATTATTTTTAAAAGATTTTTCATTTATTTATTTGACACAGAGAGAAAGATCACAAGTAGGCAGAGAGAGAGGGAGAAGCAGGCTCCCCGCTGAGCAGAGAGCCTGAGGCGGGCCTTGATCCCAGGACCCTGGGATCATGACCTGAGCCAAAGGCAGAAGCTTTAACCCACTGAGCTACCCAGGTGCCCTAAGATTTTAATTTTCAAATTTATCAGTTCTTTATTTCATCATTCGGGATTTTGAATTATAGTTGGAAAGCGTTGGAATTTATTTTTGATATTGTATGAAATAGGGTTCATTCATTTTTTTCTTTTGTAAATATGCAGTTGACCTAGTATCATTTATTGAAAAACCCATTTTCTTCTGTACTGCTTCTTTCGTCATAAGTCAGGTATCTATATATGCAGTTTCTTTTTGGATTCTTTTCTATTCTACTGTTTATTCATGTGCCAGTATGCTACTATTATTTAACTTGTAGAGGAAGAAAAATTACTTCAAAGATAATTCTAACTTCTATTAATGGACTATAAAAGGTTATTTGAAAATATAAGGGTATGTTGAGTTTATATACTGATTAATTGATGAGGGGTAAATTGACAGGAGGGAAGTAGAACTTGATTTACAAATTTTTTGCATCATACTTGATGACTAATTTCATAAACAGGAACTAGCCTTAAAGAATATGAACAATCCTTGTCATGTCCTTTCTCTTCTTTTCTTGTTCCTTTACCTCTCCTTTCCTTTTGGAGCATTATTAATCCTTCCCCTCATTACTGGCTCCTTTCCTTTTGTCTTTCAGGCATGCAGATCCTTTGCTTTTTAGGATGGGTTTTGGTTTGGGAAAGGAGGATGATGGGCACTGTTTACAGAAATGGGAAAGAGAATGAGTACTTCTGGTTATATCACCCTTTTCCTTATTTAGTCTCCATTTGTAATTGTTTCCCCCTTATCTTGTTTTTTCTACCCTGGAAATCTATTATAGTTGTAGCATCCCTTTTCTGTTCTTGCAGAGATCCTGATCTCACTCCCCAAATGTAGGCCCTCATTTACTCTTACTGCTCTGCCTGCCTACCTTCCTCCTGGACTTCTCTTCTTCCTCAGATGTTTCACTTAGCAGCCTCTGGATTCATTTTCATTAAAATGCTGTTCCCTATGAGTCTTCCCTGCTCCAGTGATTAATACAGTATCCTCCTTCCTCATGATATAACTAGATTTTTCATAATGTGACAACCCTAAATTACCAAAGCTGAATTAGTTTAGTTCATTTAAAACATTAATCTTTTTCTACCTTCTAGTAAGACAGATTGACCTAGCTAAGTGTATTGTATTATAACTTTTATAACTGAATGATGAGAACAGAATCTACTCTACTGACATTTAGAACAGGAAAAGACTTCAGGGATTAGTAATTTATGAAGCATTTTAATCTGTAGAGATGAGTTTATTATGATTGCCTAGGAATGTATTATGGTTGCGTGGCTCCAAGTAGACAAGAGTAGTAAATCAGTTGGCTAACTTATGCTTTCACTTTAATGGGACAAACTTCTTGGATCTTATTTATTTATTTATTTATTTAAAAGATTTTATTTATTTGACAGAGAGCACAAGTAGGCATAGAGGCAGGCAGAGAGAGGGGAGGAAGCAGGCTCGCTGCTGAGCAGAGAGCCTGATGTGGGGCTCGACCCCAGGACCCTGGGATCATGACCTGAGCCGAAGGCAGAGGCTTTAACCCACTGAGCCACACAGGCACCCCAGATCTTTTTTATTTAAAAAGTAGTTTTTCTTGGGGTGCCTGGGTGGCTTACTCGGTTAAGCATCCAACTCCTGGTTTCTGCTCAGGTCTTAATGTCAGGGTAGTGGTATCTCAGTGTGGAGTCAACTTGAGATTCTCTCTCTCTCCCCCTCTACCCCTTGCATTTGTACTCACTCTCTCTCTCAAATGAATTAATTTTTTTAAAATAGTTTTTCTTTTTTCTTTTTTTCACAGATTTTTAAGTCTTAAGTTTTTCTTTTTTCTTTTTTTCACAGATTTTTAAGTCTTCCGTGTTCTATTCCTAGAAGTAAAAATAAGTTTCTTCACTATTTTTTCTTTAATAATTTTATACCTGATCTTATCCAGAGTGCTTGTTTCCTTTTTTTTTTTTAATTGAAGTATAGTTGTCTCTTGTTTTCTTTTTAAAAAGCTTGTTTTTTGTTTTTTGTTTTTTAGTCTTTGTAAAATATAAATAAGCATTACAAAGGGTCTTTCTCAAGTAGTTTGATCATTTAGGCTGACTACCCCTCACTCTAACCTTAAACTGTCTAGATTTTATATATTGCCTAACCTTTAAGAAAAAAATCTCGGGACACCTGGGTGGCTCAGTTGGTTAAGCAGCTGCCTTCGGCTCAGGTCATGATCCCAGAGTCCTGGGATCGAGTCCCACATCGGGCTCCTTGCTCGGCAGGGAGCCTGCTTCTCCCTCTGCCTCTGCCTACCACTCTGTCTGCCTGTGTTCATGCTCTCTCTCTAACAAATAAATAAATAAAATCTTAAAAATAAATAAATAAATAAATATTTAAAAAAAAAAGAAAAAGAAAAAAATCTCAATTTTGGCTTAAATTAGACTACTGAAAAGTTAGGTCAGATAAGAAAAATAAATTTCAAAATAATGGTTCCATCACTGATTTACTTTAAAGTAATAAAGATCATTTCTGACTCCTAGTGGTATTTTCCTCTAGAAACCGCAGGATGGCATTTTCTGTTGAATTACAGAACTTTCCTCTGAACCCATGTGATAACATTCAGATGATCCCTTATAAGTCATGTCCTAGAAAGAGTAACAAAGAGGATGTCTTCACTTTCCTGCCATTCACTGGCTCTGGCATGTGTGCCAGTAGGCTTCCATAAAGTAATAGTAGGCTTCCATAAAGCCTTTGATTACATATGTGATTTTCATATTTTAAAAAGAAGCATGTGATTGTTTATAAACCAGTAAAGAGGTTCTCTTTCTGTAGCACAGTATTAAGTACTGTTTGATAACTGTCAGAAAATCTTTGTGGGGCTCTTGATCTTGAATTCATTGTAAAAGCCAAGAGCTTTGTGTAGTCTCAAAATACTCTTTACTCTTGTTTCATCTAATCAGTTTGCTTTTATTTTCTGTTTCTTTAGACCAAGAGCAGTGATGACCTCTTAGCTGGAATGGCTGGAGGGGTGACTGTGACTAATGGTGTTAAAGGAAAGAAAAGCACCTGCCCTTCCACAGCATCTTCAGCATCAGCTCCTGCCATGACTACCGTGGAGAACAAATCCAAGATCAGCACAGGTATGGGTGGAATTCAGAGTAAGAGTTAAATTGCTTTTTTGTTTAAATAGCAGAGTGCAGTAGTATTTAATGGGTTCCATTAATTACAGAAAATGTTAGACATGTACAAAAGTATTTGTATTTCAACCCCATGTACTCATCACCCTTGTCAACCGAAGGCCAGTCTTAATTCCTTCACATCTACCTTCCCTCCTCATTTTGAAGCAAATTCTAAGTGTCCTGTAATTTCATCCACAAAAATGCAGTTATCTTTGAAAGATAAGGATTCCCCTAATATATAATCACAGTACCATTATTAGTCCTTAAAATAATTAATAAAAATTTCTCAAATCATAAATATAAAGAAATACTTATTCAAATTTCCAACTTTTTCATAAATACTTCATATGTGTGTTTACTGTCTGTGGGTCAGGATTCACTTAAGATCCGTATATAATAATTATTACTCTTTCCTAAGTCTATTTTTTCTTACAATTTAATTTTTATAGAAATATGAGTTGTTCGAACTATATTTTTCCGTGATCTGGATTTTGATGTCACATCTCCTGGATGTCTTTGACCATGTTCCTTTGTTCATTTACTGTTAATGTCATTGGATCTAGATCCTTGACAGTTCAGAATCAGGTTCCTTTTTTTCCTCACAAGATGTCTTCATACATAGTAGTTGTCCTTCACCAGCAAGCACATCGTTTCTGGTTGTCTGTCTTTCCAAGATGTTAGCAGCCTTTGATGATCAATGCCTGGATCCATTCATTCCTGTTCCACCATTCTTTCTTCATTCATTAGCAACAGTTTGGCTTTAGATTTGTTGGAGTCCATAAATCAACTCATTCCTTCCAGTACACACAAGATCATGTATATTCATTTTATTTTTATTATTTATTTGTTTTTTTAAAGATTTTACTTTAAAAAAGTAAAATAAAACTCACATCCCTGACATTAAGAGTCGCATGCTCTACTGACCGAGACACCTAGGTGCCCCAAGATCATGTGTTTGTAATACAGCTGATGAAAGCACATTGGCAAAAATTATAGCAGACTTCCTTTATGATCATTATTTAGGCCATTAGCCCCTCGTGTATGTGTATTAGACATTTTCCTAGCCCAGGTTTACCTACTGTCCTCTCTTGTACTTTAATCTTCTGTGGACTCATCCTTCTATCCCAGATCACACACCCACCCCCTGTTAGTTATAATAGGCATGTGGTATGATCATGAGGAAGGCACTGTTATACCAGGCACCGTTCCATTTTATCCTTACTATAGCCCTAGGAGGTAGAGGCTATTATTATCCTCATTTTAGAGATGTGAGAGCTACGCTTAAAGCTTAAGTACCTTGCCTAAGGCCTTGCATTCATTTGCTCAGAAAATATTTATTGGGTACTGTACCATGTTATACCAGGCTGCAAAGCTGGTGGTGGAGCAAGGACTGCACATCTCAAGCTTGAGGTCATCACCACACTTAACACTGCAGCCTTTGTGGTAAGAAGGAAATTAGGTACTCTAATACCATCTATATCTCTTCCCATTTCCAGCTTTTAGAGTTTACTGGGAAAGATCATTTGTACTGGTTCCCTACTGACCAATGCCACCTGCCGTCACAGGCTAAATTCAGTTATCTTTTCCCTGGATCCATTGCCTCTACTGGAGGCAGCTTTGTACATCTGTATTAGTTTGTTAAGGCACCCATAACAAAATACACAGACTGGGTGGCTTAAATAACAGACATGTAGTTTCCCACCAGAACTTGCTAGAAGTCTGAGATCAAGTTTGATTTCTTCTTTTTTTTTTTATTTTTTTTATTTTTTTTTTATTTATTAGTTAGAGAGAGGGAGAGAGCGAGCACAGGCAGAGGCAGAGGGAGGAGCAGGCTCCCCACTGAGCAAGGAGCCCGACGTGGGACTCAATCCCAGGGCGATGGGATCATGACCCGAGCCGAAGGCAGCCGCCCAACCAACTGAGCCACCCAGGCGTCCCAAGTTTGATTTCTTCTGAGGTCTCTCTCCTTGACTTGTAGTTTGCTGCCTTCTCATGGTCATCCTTCTCTCTCTGTCTGTGTTCTGGTCTCCTCTTCTTATAGAGGTACCAGTCAGATTGGATTAGGGCCCATTATGACAAACCCCATGTTAATATAAGTACCTTTTTAAATTAATTACTCTTTTCCCAAATAGGGTCATGTTCTGAGGTCCTGGGGGTTAAGGCTTCAGCATATGAATTTGGAGAACACAATTCATCCCCTAACAACATCCTTAACTCTTCCATTGATCTTCTCTACCTTTATTTACTTTTACCTTTTTTTTTTACTTCACTTATACCTTATTTATTTTTACCTTTATTTACTCCCCATGACTTCCCAATCCAGCTCACTTGTCTGTAACTCAGATTCTTCCATCTACTCACTGGGCACAATAATCCCAGAAGGGGAGCTTTTCTTTGTCATGTCCTTTCTCTTCTTTTCTTGTTCCTTTACCTCTCCTTTCCTATTGGAGCATTATTAATCCTTCCCCTCATTACTGGCCCCTTTCCTTTTGTCTTTCAGGCATGCAGATCCTTTGCTTTTTAGGATGGGTTTTGGTTTGGGAAAGGAGGATGATGGGCACTGTTTACAGAAATGGGAAAGAGAATGAGTACTTCTGGTTATACCACCCTTTTCCTTATTTGGCCTCCATTTGCAATTGTTTCCCCCTTATCTTGTTTTTTCTACCCTGGAAATCTATTATAGTTGTAGCATCCCTTTTCTGTTCTTGCAGAGATCCTGATCTCACTCCCCAAATGTAGGCCCTCATTTACTCTTACTGCTCTGCCTGCCTACCTTCCTCCTGGACTTCTCTTCTTCCTCAGATGTTTCACTTAGCAGCCTCTGGATTCATTTTCATTAAAATGCTATTCCCTATGAGTCTTCCCTGCTCCAGAACATTTATTGAACATTTACTCTGGGACTCACTAACTTTACCCTGGCGTTCAGAGCCCCATAAAGACTTCCTCTGCTGCTTCCATTAATTGTGTGGCCTTATTTTCCTTGCTGTGCATCCTGTTCACTTCTGCTTCATTGTCCTGTCCTGTGGCCAGCCAGAATTCTCTCCTCTGCTCTAAACCTGATCCCTGGCAGAATTAGTGTCTGTCTTCCTATACCACATCGTCCTTTCACTCCCTTTTACCTCTGCAGCCTACGCCTGCCACGTAAAAAACTAGCAGGTTCTTACAGAATACTTACTGATGAGTCTAGATCTTATTTTTCAAGGTGAAAAGCAGTTAATTATTTCCTAAGTGTTTGTAGGTAAGCATATTCCTGTTCTTTCTCTATTAAACACACAGTCATATCAGTTTTCACAGGTTTAGAATTTTAGCAGTCAGGTAGTAGTGATTCATGTAACATATTTGGTAATGTGCCATCATTAGTTAGCATTAGTATTAGTACATTATTGTTTTCTAACATTTAGGGAGGCAACATAACATACTTCTTTTTTTTTTTTTTTAAAGATTTATTTATTTATGTATTTGACAGATAGAGAGATCACAAGTAGGCAGAGAGGCAGGTGGGCGGGGGGAGCAGGCTCCCTGCTGAGCAGAGAGCCCGATGCGGGGCTCGATCCCAGGACCCTGAGATCATGACCCGAGCTGAAGGCAGTGGCTTAACCCACTGAGCCACCCGGGCGCCCCCATAACATACTTCTTAAGTTTCAGATTCTGGAGCCACACTGTTTGCCTACATTAGAATCTTGGCTTATCCACTTATTACATGTGGAGTGTCAACAAATTATTTAGCATCTCTGTGTGTGAGTTTCTGCATGATAATGATAATGAGGCTTGTATAAGTTAATGTATGTGAAGTGTTCATCTGTGTGTAGAGTAAGTGCTAAGTACACATTAGCCTTATTATAATTAATGTTACTGGTATTATTTATGTGGGATTCTATGATGTGAAAAACTTTTTTTGCACTTACTTTGATCATACTTTTTGTGTTTATCATAGGTAGCTTAGAGTTTTGGTTTGTCTGGAAGCTGCTTTTCCCTTCTTGCTTGTCTGTTCTTTCTTTTTTTTTTTTTTTTTAAAGATTTTATTTATTTGACAGAGATCACAAGCAGGCAGAGAGAGAGAGGAAGGGAAGCAGGCTCCCTGCCGAGCAGAGAGCCCGATGCGGGGCTCGATCCCAGGACCCTGGGATCATGACCTGAGCCGAAGGCAGTGGCTTTAACCCACTGAGCCACCCAGGCGCCCCTTGTCTGTTCTTTCTTTACCATCTGCTTCTACAGTTAGTTTGCTACCTGACTGGTTAATCCTAGAGTTTGCTTCATCTAGCTTACCCTAGACTGTTATGCCCCTGGCCACTTGTCTAAAGCCATGGTTTAGGATTCAAGTTAATGTGTAGCGTTTTTTATGTAACAGATTTATTGAGATATAATTCACATTTTGTAAAATTCACCTTTTAAAAAATGTACAATTCAGTGTATAGCTTCTTTTTCATTAATAATTAAAAGATGAGGGGCGCCTGGGTGGCTCAGTGGATTAAAGCCTCTGCCTTCGGCTCAGGTCATGATCCCAGGGTCCTGGGATTGAGCCCCGCATCGGGCTCTCTGCTCAGCAGGGAGCCTGCTTCTCCCTCTCTCTCCGCCTGCCTCTCTGCCTACTTGTGATCTCTGTCTATCAAATAAATAAATAAATAAAATCTTTAAAAAAAATAATTAAAAGATGAATGATCTGGGGAGGAAACGGAATATTACAGTAACGAGAATCTAAGGCAAGATGATCGTCAGTCAGAATCAATGTGTAGGTCTCTAGATTTCATCTGGTTAGACCTCAGGCATAACCTATGTGCCTTGTCTTGCTAATATTTTTGCATTCCATTCTTTGTTTTAAACATTTAGGCACAAGTTCTTCAACCAAGCGGAGTACTTCCATAGGTAATAAAGAATCTGGTTCTACTAGAGAAAGATTACGTGAGCGTACCCGACTAAACCAGAGCAAAAAACTACCTTCTTCCGGTCAGGGAGCTAATGACGTGGCATTGGCCAAGCGTTCCCGCAGTCGCACAGCTACGGAATGTGACATTCGCATGAGCAAGTCTAAGTCAGACAACCAAATCAGTGACAAAGCTGCTTTGGAAGCCAAAGTGAAAGATCTTCTCACGCTGGCAAAAAGCAAAGACGTAGAAATCTTACATTTGAGAAATGAACTCCGAGACATGCGTGCTCAGCTGGGCATTAATGAGGATCATCCCGAGGGTGATGAAAAATCTGAGGAGAAGGAAGCCATCATTGCTCACCAGCCAACTGACGTGGAGTCCACTTTACTGCAGTTGCAGGAACAGAATACTGCCATCCGGGAAGAACTCAACCAGCTCAAAAACGAAAATAGAATGTTAAAGGACAGGTTGAATGCACTGGGCTTTTCCCTAGAGCAAAGGTTAGACAATTCCGAAAAACTCTTTGGTTATCAGTCCCTGAGCCCAGAAATAACCCCTGGCAACCAGAGTGACGGAGGAGGGACCCTGACCTCTTCGGTAGAAGGCTCTGCCCCTGGCTCCGTGGAGGATCTCTTGAGCCAGGATGAAAACACCCTCATGGACCATCAGCACAGTAACTCTATGGACAACCTAGATAGCGAGTGCAGTGAGGTGTACCAGCCCCTCACGTCGAGCGATGATGCCCTTGATGCACCATCATCCTCAGAGTCCGAAGGCCTTCCAAGCATAGAGCGCTCCCGGAAGGGGAGCAGTGGCAACGCGAGTGAAGTGTCCGTCGCGTGCTTGACAGAACGGATACATCAGATGGAAGAGAACCAACACAGCACAAGTGAGGAACTTCAGGCAACTCTGCAAGAGCTAGCTGATTTACAACAGATAACCCAGGAACTGAACAGTGAAAACGAAAGGCTGGGGGAAGAGAAGGTTATTCTCATGGAGTCTTTATGTCAGCAGAGTGATAAGTTGGAACACTTTAGTCGACAGATTGAATATTTCCGCTCCCTTCTCGATGAGCATCACATTTCTTATGTCATAGACGAGGATGTGAAAAGTGGACGATATATGGAATTGGAGCAACGTTATATGGATCTAGCAGAGAATGCCCGTTTTGAACGAGAGCAGCTTCTTGGTGTCCAGCAGCATTTAAGCAATACTTTGAAGATGGCAGAACAAGACAACAAGGAAGCTCAAGAAATGATAGGGGCGCTCAAGGAACGCAATCACCATATGGAGCGGATTATTGAGTCTGAGCAAAAGGGTAAAGCAGCCTTGGCAGCCACATTAGAGGAGTACAAAGCCACAGTGGCCAGTGATCAGATAGAGATGAACCGCCTGAAGGCTCAGCTGGAGAATGAAAAGCAGAAAGTGGCAGAGCTGTATTCCATCCATAACTCTGGAGACAAATCTGATATTCAGGATCTCCTGGAGAGTGTCAGGCTGGACAAAGAAAAAGCAGAGACTCTGGCTAGTAGCCTGCAGGAAGACCTAGCTCACACCCGAAATGATGCCAATCGATTGCAGGACACCATTGCAAAGGTACTGTTTAAGTGGATAAAATGTTCTGGAGCAGAATTATGCAGCTGCAGTACACACTCTGTTTACTGAAAGCCAGTATCACTAGTGTGATGTGTCATTCACTTGTTCTAGGACTGATTTTGTTTTAAAGCTTGAGAATGTTTTCTTTATTGGGATACAGTCAAAAGTATTCTTAAAATAATGTCACTCTGACTCGCTTGCATTTTGTTACTTTTTTCCTGCCTGTGAGAGGAAGGGACTAGAATGACAACAACAGAATTTGTCTCTAGTCTGGGTGTGCCCAGGAAATCGTATCGTGCAATTTTATCTCCTCATCTCTTATGACATATTTTGGCATAGGAGAGAGGAGAGCCTCTCTGTGGGATCAGCAATGTCTACCCCTTTTCCTATGATTGTAGTTTTTCAAATAGAGTTCTCTTTTGAGTTAAAAAAATATTTTTGGTGTGCGGAGGCCCCCGTTCCTTAGAGGACTAGGTCTTATTGCTGGCAGAGACCTTAGAGATCATGGGGTCCAGCCCCCTTGTTGTACACCTACTATGATAATGAGGACACATGCAGAACTACTGCCTGGGGTTGCTGGCACTTTGGCCAGGGTCTGTGCCCCATGTGATTGCTGAGGCAGAATTTATTTGCATGAGTTGATCCAAATATTCTAGCTTACATTTTATTTTCTATTTTAGTGTAGTGATTTTTAAACTAAGAAACATTAATATATCGTTTGCCAAAATTCAAATTATTTATTTATTTTTAAATATTTTATTTACTTATTTGACAGAGAGAGAGGTCACAAGTAGGCAGAGAGGCAGGCAGAGAGAGAGAGAGGGAAGCAGGTTCCCCGCTGAGCAGAGAGCCCAATACAGGACTCCATCCCAGGAGCCTGAGATCATGACCTGAGCCCAAGGCAGAGGCTTTAACCCACTGAGCCACCCAGGTGCCCTAAAATTCAAATAATATAGATCTTAATTTTTTTAGTGATGTTTAGAGATACAATTTAGGGAATGTATTATTTGTTGGAGCATATGTTTTGGAGGGCACATGGAGCTGATACTTTTGCAATGACAATATGTGAAAATTTGTTTCCATTTTTATTTTGGTAATGAAACTGTCAAACATCAGACTTTTAAAAAAAATTTTAATTTAATTTAATTTTAAATTTAAAAAAACCTTTTTTCTTTTTCTTTTTATTTATTTATTTATTTGTTAGAGAGAGAGAGAGAGAGCGAGCGAGCACAGGTGGACAGAGAGGCAGGCAGAGGCAGAGGGAGAAGCAGGCTCCCTGCTGAGCAAGGAGCCCGATGTGGGACTTGATCCCAGGACGCTGGGATCACGACCTGAGCCGAAGGCAGCTGCTTAACCAACTGAGCCACCCAGGCGTCCCCCTTTTTTCTTTTATAGGAGAGGATGTTAATTATTAATCAGATGCAAGCCTGGAGTGCCTGGGTGGCTCAGTGGGTTAAGCCTCTGCCTTTGCCTCGGGTCAAGAACTCCGGGTCTTGGGATCGAGCCTCACATCGGTCTCTCTGCTCATCTGGGAGCCTGCTTTCCCCTCTCTCTCTGCTTGCCTCTCTGCCTACTTGTGATCTCTCTCTTTCTCTCTCTGTGTCAAATAAATGAAATCTTTAATCAAATGCATGCCTTTGGTCCAAACTTTGGAGAAGGAAGAATTTCCAAAATTTCCTCGTAAATAATCTAGTTAAGTTCAGTGATATGTCTATATAATTTTTCAGTGATGTACCAACAAATTATGCTTCAGCATGTTACATAAAATCCTATATTATTGTAGAGTGCTTTTTCATATTCTCAGACAGTTATTACACAGGTGGTTTTAGTTCTTACCTAGCAGTTCATGCTTAGTTTCCTTTGGAACAATATATACTTCCATTCTAGAATTTTTCTTAGAGCAGCTCTTACTTTTCTAATCTGCACCATTGATTCTATATAGGTAGAAGATGAATATCGAGCCTTCCAAGAAGAAGCTAAGAAACAAATAGAAGAATTGAATATGACATTAGAGAAACTAAGATCAGAGCTAGAAGAAAAAGAGACAGAGAGGAGTGACATGAAAGAAACCATCTTTGAACTTGAAGATGAAGTAGAACAACACCGAGCCGTGAAACTCCATGACAACCTCATTATTTCTGATTTAGAGAGTAAGTGATGGGGGAGCTTTTCATTCATTTTTGTCCTACCCATCTATTTTTTTTTAAATATTTTATTTATTTTATTTATTTTTTAGAGAGCGAGAGAGAGAGAAACTGCGAGCTCAGGCAGACAGAGTGGCAGACAGAGGCAGAGGGAGAAGCAGGCTCCCTGCCGAGCAAGGAGCCCAATGTGGGACTCGATCCCAGGACCTAGGATCATGACCTGAGCCGAAGGCAGCCGCTTAACCAACTGAGCCACCCAGGCGTCCCTGTCCTACCCATCTTAATGAGAGGGGATAGTTTGCATTTGGTAACAGAAGGAAAACTGGTTGCTCTGACTGCTGCAGAGATTCAGGTTCAGTAGACAGTGCCCAGCAGAAGTACGTATGTGGCCAAGCATGTATCACACAGTAGGCAGTAGTCTTTGGACTGCTGTGTTTTGTTCCCAAGAAAGAACTGTTAAGTGGCATCATTGCTTTAAAACTGTGCTTAGTTATGGAAAATCATTTGAAGGAAAAGCTAATTGTGATTATATTTTTCTAGGTCTTAGGAAAAGCCATTTACTGTTTATTTTTTAGTGATTGCAAGTATACTGAGACAAAAGAAATCATCCTTCATAATCTTTTGTCTGAGGCATAGTTATTTATTTGTTGTCTGATTTTCCTCCCTACCAAGGAGATTTTATGATCTGGTAGATTGAAACTCTAATTTTTTTTAAAGATTTTTTATTTATTTATTTGACAGAGATCACATGTAGGCAGAGAGGCAGGCAGAGAGAGAGGGGGAAGCAGGCTCCCCGCTGAGCAGAGAGCCCTATGTGGGACTCGATCCCAGGACCCTGAGACCATGACCTGAGCCGAAGGCAGAGGCTTAACCCACTGAGCTACCCAGGCACCCCTGAAACTCTAATTTTAAGTTGCTCTATGTTTTTTGAAACTATTTTATGATTATTTTAGGCTTATAAAAAAGTTATAAAAATAGTACAAAGCATTTCTCTATTGACAATTTGATGAGGAGCAGAAATTCGGGTGATCTTAAAATGGCTTCCCACAGACTATTTATTATGTTGCAAATGAGGAAAAAGAAACAACCAGAAATTATACAGTGGAAAAATTAGGCAGCACTTTGGGTGATTGTATAAGTGACAGAGGCACACAAAATTGGACTCAGCATCAGCTAGGCCATATTCTTGCTGAGGCATAACTTCAATTAATCATAAAGAACATTAAACAAAAAATAAAGAATGTTTTACTAAAAACACAAGTGGGGTTGTGCTGTATTCCTCAAAAATGCCAATGTCATAAAAGTCTTTGAGAAAGTTCTGGATTAAAGGGACCTAGGGAGGGGCACCTGGGTGGCTCAGTGGGTTAAAGCCTCTGCCTTAGGCTCAGGTCATGGTCCCAGGGTCCTGGAATCGAGCCCCGCATTGGGCTCTTTGCTCAGCAGGGAGCCTGCTTCCTCCTCTCTCTCTCTGACTGCATCTCTGCCTGCTTGTGATCTTTGTATGTCAAATAAATAAATAAATAAATCTTAAAAAAAAATTGGGGGGAGGGTGCCTGGGTGGCTCAGTGGGTTAAGCGGCTGCCTTCAGCTCAGGTCATGATCTCAGGGTCCTGGGATCGAGCCCCACATCGGGCTCTCTGCTCAGCAGGGAGCCTGCTTCCCCCTCTCTCTCTGTCTGCCTCTCTGCCTACTTGTGATCTCTGTCTGTCAAATAAATAAATAAAATCTTTTTTAAAAAGCGGGGAGACCTAGGGAGACATGACAAACAAAATACCTTTGCCTAGACTGGGTCTAGTGCTATAGGGAAAATGCTATAAAGGATGTTATGACAAAACTGGTCAAAAATAAATGCTAGATAAACATGTATAAACTTATGAAGTTGATAACTATACTGTGTTTATGTAAGTAAATATTCCTATACTTAGGAACCACAATCTGAATAGCTAACAAGAACATTAGGGATAGATAGATACAGATAAATAGGGATACAAGATAGCAAATGATGAAAACGGATGGGTAAACTGTTAACATAGATAAATCTGAAGAAAATGGCATATGGGTGCTTTTTTGTATCCGTTTTTGCACCTTTTTGTAAATTTGGAATTTCCAAATAATGCATCTTCGAAATTCTTTTGTATTCTTCATCCAGATTCCTCAAATGTTAACAAATTTTAAGTTGTAGTACACTTTAATGATACCCAGGTGAGGGTGGGGACAAGGAGAATGGGAATAACTGTTTTTGGATACATTAATTAAAGCTTTTAGTTTTGTGGTTTATGATATTGCTCCATTGGGCTCTGACAGTGTTAATCCAGCAGATAAAACGTCCTTACCTGAAGTTTCTAAAAACTTTCAGTTTAAGGTGTGCCTGGGTGGCTCTGTTGGTTGGGCACCTGCCTTCACCTTGGGTTAATGATCTCGGGGTCCTGGGATCGAGCCCCACATTGGGCTCCTGGCTCAGCAGGGAGTCTGCTTCTCCCTCTCCCTCTGCCCCTCCCTCTGCTTATGCTCTTTGTCTCTCAAAGAATAAATACAATCTTTTAAAAAACCCAATACTTTCAGTTTAACATTTATAACTAGTCTGTATTTCATTATCTCTGAACTGAGAGGATTTATCTAACTTTATTTCCTAAATATAAAAGGTTCTAAGGTTTTTCAGATTAACTTGGAAATTGAGTGCATTTTTCATTTAGTACTGATAAAAGCCTTTTTCCCTTGTAAGATTTTTTATTTGAACACGGAAAAGAGTGACATCTTGTGGTAATTGAGGATAGGTAGAAAAATGTTAGCTGATAAGGATTCCTGGGATGAAAAATCGTTGCCAAAACAAAAATTATGTTAACCTTATGTGGGTTTTAATTTTGAGGTGGCTGAAAATCCTGAATAAAATTTCTATTTAGCCAAAATTTCTATTTACTCAGTTTTTTGAAGTGAAAAGTTCAAATATCCAGAAATATTGGTAGCATGGTATGTTAGCATCCACTGCCTAGATTTGACAGTTATTAATGTTTTGCAATATTCACCTTCCATGTGTGTATGTGTGTATGTGTGTGTTTAACTGAACCAGCTTGACAGTAAGTTGTAGATCTTATGACATGTAATATTTCAGTATGTGACTCCTAAATATTCTCCTTGTAATCATATTTAGTAAAAATTTGGTATAATTCTTTAGTATCATCTAATAGCTCATATTCATATTTTCTCAGCTGTCCCCAAAATGTCTTTCATAGTTTTCTCTAGGAAGCAGGATCCAAGCAAGTTTCATGTACTGTATGAAACTCGTTGTTATATCTCTGTAGTCTGATAGGAGTTAATTTATTTCTTAGCGAATTCTAGCACTTGGGATTCATGCTAGGTCAGCACTTGGAATGGGGGACTTACTGTTAATTGAGAAATTGAACTTTCTTTTCTTTTTTTTTTAAAGATTTTATTTTATTTTTTTTTAAGATTTTATTTATTTATTTGACAGACAGAGATCACAAGTAGGCAGAGAGAGAGAGAGAGAGGGAAGCAGGCTCCCCGCCGAGCAGAGATCCTGATGCGGGACTCGATCCCAGGACCCTGAGATCATGACCTGAGCCGAAGGCAGCGGCTTAACCCACTGAGCCACCCAGGCGCCCCTTAAAGATTTTATTTTTAAGGGGCACCTGGGTGGTGCAGTTGGTTAAGTGTATGACTCTTGGTTCCTGCTCAGGTCATGATCTCAGGGTCCTGGGATTTGAGCCTTGATGCAGGCTCCTTGCTCAGCCCAGAGTCTGCTTGAGATTCTCCCTCCCTCTTCCTCTCCCCCTCCACTTGTACTATCTCTCTCTCTCTCTCAAATAAATAAATCTTAAAAAAGAAAAGACTTTATTTTTATGTAATCTGTACACCCAACATGGGGCTTGAACTCACAACCCCAGAAACAAGAGTCTTACACCCCACTGATTGAGCCAACTAGGCGGCCTGAAAAATTGAGATGTTCTTCTGTGGAATATTTTAGCAGCCATTATGATAGTCAACTTTAGAACTTTTTCATTGCCCTTAAAAGAAACTAGGCATTAGTAGTTAATCCTCACCCCAAAATGATCTTGACTTCAGAATTAGTGGACAAATTTTATTTATTTTCATATTTATTATTTTTTAAAGATTTATTTCTTTATTTGAGAGAGAAAGAGTGTCAAGTGCACAAGCAGGGTGAGGGGCAGAGGGAAAGAATCTGAAACAGACTCTCCGCTGAGCAGAGAGCCCAACATGGGGCTCAGTCTCACAAACCTGAGATCATGACCTGATCAGAAATCAAAAGTTGGACTCTTAACTGACTGAGCCACCCAGGCATCCTGTAGACAGAATTTTAAAGCAGCCATTGTAACTGTCCTCAGGACGTTGAGGAAAATCTGCTTGTAAGGAATGAATAAACAGCAAATCTCAGCAGAGAAATGAAGACTGTAAAAAAAAGAACCTAGGGGCGCCTGGGTGGCTCAGTGGGTTAAAGCCTCTGCCTTCGGCTCAGGTCATGATCCCAGGGTCCTGGGATCAAGCCCTGCATCAGGCTCTCTGCTCAGCAGGGAGCCTGCTGTCTCTCTGCCTGCCTCTCTGCCTACTTGTGATCTCTCTCTCTCTCTCTGTCAAATAAATAAATAAAATCTTAAAAAAAAAAAAGAATCTAAAACATATTCTTGAACTGAAAATTTAAACAGCTAATACAAAAGGTTTACTCAGTCATTTAAACTGCAAAGTAGAGGTGCAGAAGGTCAGTGAACTTAAAGATCAGTCAGTAAGGCACTATCCAGTCTGAAGGACATAGAGAAAAAAGACTGAAAAAAAAATGAGTAGAGTTTCAGTGAGTGTGGGACAGTATCACAAGGCATGACATGTGTTTGGAATCCCAGGTAGCCTTCTAGATCATGTCAGTACCATGGTGTCTAGACCTGGCCTGTAGTGCTTTTTTGTATTGTTTGGATTTAGCATTCCAAACTACAAAGATCTGATGTAAAATTCACTCAGTAAATACTGTTAAGATTTCTGGTTCAAGATTATGGCCTGAGGCCATACATGTACTTCCTCTTCCTCCCAAAGTCTTAGTGAAATGGTCCTGCCATGTAATATAAAAATGACAATGAGCCTAAAACCAAAGATAGAAAATAGGTGAGGGGATCTCATCAGTAGATCACTAATTTTGAGTAACTTCTAGAATAGATAAAGCAGGTGGATTTGGGGATATGGAGAAATCAAACAGAGCAGAAAAACCTACGGTGCAGGAGAACACTGAAGCTCTAAGTAGTGATACTCCCAGCTTAACTTTCGGGATGGGGGTTTCTCAGGAATCATCAGGCCTGGGACCAGTAGCAATTTCAGGCTGTGGTGTAAAGGATTGCCAGAAGTTTTACTGCCCTCTTTATAGTGTGCTAGCTCTGGTGTTTGCCCCCAGGCTTGGGTTCCTTTTCTAAATAAGGTGGGGGATGTGGTGCCAGGGGCTTCTGCCTTCTGATGTTAGCATCAGAAGAAGAAGTAAAGCCTTGCCTGAAGTAAGGGCTGGCTGCCCTGTTGTCTTGAAATGAAGACTGCACAGAGGGAAAGGCACTTTGCCTCAGCAATGATACAGGTGCGGGGACGCGCACGCGCGCGCACGCGCACACACACACACACCACCCCCCCACCCCACCCCTGTTGCCTTGGTTGAAGCCACCCACTTTATGTCCCTGTACTTTTGGAGGAGGGGTCCCCTGTAGGAATTGTCATCAGCAGAGCCTTTAACCAGTCGTTGTGTTGAGGGGAGAGGCCATCACAGAAGTGACTTTCACAGTTGCTGAGAAACATGTAGAAGTCACTAATATTAATTATCCTTGTCCTTATAAGTAAGTAAGGCCAACCAGGACTTATTGGACATTTTAGTATTTTCAAAGAGAAATAGCAGACGAAAGCAAGTCAGCTGAGCCCAAAGAAATAAAGTTAATGACTTGACTCACCACTAGTCCAGCAAACCAAAGCTGACTGGTGTTGAGGGTAGTGGCACCAGGGAGATCTCAGGTGTGGTTCAGGTGATGTGGTAATGTACCAATCTGTTAAAATGAGTTTATCAACAACTAAGTATTTGTGTAGTTATGCTCTGTGTGTGCTTGCAATTATGTATAGCTCCTTTCATGCCTTCTATAGTTCTGAGATTGGGGACTAGGGCCAAACATCTAACACAGGTCTTGCACTTTTACATGGAACACTAGTGACAGTGGTGAGCAAGGGTGGCTTGAGAATAGAGAAGTAGCAGAAGGAATAGAGGAGAGCTGTATAATTCTGTGGTGGGAAAAGCCTTTTAAAAATAGCAGGGAAGGGGCACCTGGGTGGTTCAGTCGGTTAAGTGTCTAGCTCTTAATGTCAGCTCAGGTCTCAATCTCAGGGTCTTGAGTTCAAGCCCTTGCATCGAGCTCCATGCTAGGTGTGGAGCCTCCTTAAAAAAAATGTTAAGGAGGGGCGCCTGGGTGGCTCAGTTGGTTAAGCAGCTGCCTTCGGCTCAGGTCATGATCCCGGAGTCCTGGGATCGAGTCCCACATCGGGCTCCCAGCTCCAAGGGGAGTCTGCTTCTCCCTCTGACCTTCTAGCCTCTCATGCTCTCTCTCACTGTCTCTCTCTCAAATAAATAAATAAATAAATCTTAAAAAAAAAAAAAGAAGAAGTTAAGGAATACTGGAAGCCATAAAGGAAAGTCTATATCTGACTGTGTATGATTGAAATTTTGCGTTCAGCAAAATAAAAGTACCATAAATAAAGAACATTGGGAGAAATTTTGGTAACACAAATCAAATACATATACATCAATGATAATAGGATATCTATTAGCTGAAAAAAGTGTTTGAATAGATAATTAGAAAAGGTAAAAAAAGGTGCTTGATTTCATTAAAAAAAAAAAAAGAAACCCAAAGTAAAACAAAATGCTGATTTTCACAGCAGGTGTGGAAAGTAAAAAAGGCTGATAGTGTAGGAGAGGAGAAAAGGGCCCCCTCATGTACTGTTCGAAGGAGTATAGATTACTGCAGCCTTTTTTGGGATATTGATCAAAATTTAAAGTGTAACAGTACTTCAGTAATCCATTTCCAGAAATCTGTTCTTTAGAAACATTTTTATAAGTTTGCAAATATAAACTTAGATATATGTATGTTGCAGAATTGCTGTTTTATCACAAATACTTGGAAACTTACCTGTACTTTCAACAGTTGCAATCTAGTTAATAGCAATCTAGTTAATATGCACAGTGCATCCTTGCTATGACTGCCATGTCACCAGTGAGGACAAATTAGGCAGCTCTGTGTGTATGGCACAAAGTGCCGTAGACACGATAAAGCAGGTGATTGTTCAGTGGTGTATGAGCCATGTGTATTACTTCTGTAATCAAAATCATAAACCTTTTCAATACAACATTACATTGAAATGGTGACCGGACATAGTGATGGCCCTTAAGAAATACTGATTTCAGGGGTGCCTGGGTGGCTCAGTGGGTTAAAGCCTCTGCCTTCAGCTCAGGTCATGATCTCAGGGGCCTGGGATCGAGCCCCGCATTGGGCTCTCTGCTCAGTGGGAAGCCTGCTTCCTCCTCTCTCTCTGCCTGCCTCTCTGCCTACTTGTGATCTCTGTCAAATAAATAAATTCTTTAAAAAAAAAAAAATACTGATTTCAGTGTATCCTGTATAACAAATTTTGTAATGTGGTAACTTCTCAAAAAAAGTTCTACATTCTTGAGCTGGAATCTTCTAATGGATAAGCTTGGATCCTGTTGATAGTTTCGAATGGTCCTTCCTTACTTCTTCCACTTCTAGAAATGTGTCTTCAAGTAATGTCTGAACAGTTGTGTAGAGACACTTACTGTGTTTATGACAAAAATCATAGCATCGTTCTATTTGTTAATAGGAGGTTGCTAAAATAAATCCTATATCCAGATGATGGAATACTAACAGAGCCACCAGGTAGTGCTGCATATCTGTATTTGTTTTTTTTTAATCAATATATTTTTAAAGATTTTATTTGTTTATTTGACAGAGATCACACGTAGGCAGGGAGGCAGGCAGAGACAGAGAGAGAAGGAAGCAGGCTCCCTGCTGAGCAGAGAGCCCTATGCAGGGCTCGATCCCAGGACCCTGGGATCATGACTTGAGCCGAAGGCAGAGGCTTTAACCAACTGAGCCACCTAGGCGCCCCTGTATTTGTTCATTATCTACTGCTTCATTATCTACTGCTTAATGGAAAGGCTTATGAAGAAGTATGAATACTATAACCCCATTTTAAGAAAAATATTCACACACACCAAGTCTGGAAGGATATATGGCAAATGTAAATAATGAGTAATCTTATTTCTTTTATTTTTTAAAGGTTTATTTTAGAGAGAAAGAAGGTGAGCACATGAGTGAGGGGGGAGGGGCAGAGGGAGAAAAGCAGACTCCTCACTGAATGTGGAGCCTGGACGTGGGACTCGATCCCACAAACCCAAGGTTATGACATGAGCAAAACCAAGAGTCAGACACTCAGCCAGTTGACCCACCCAGGCAACCCGTGAGAAATCTTATTTTTGCAACCCTTTTCTGTTTCGTGGATTTTTTGTTGTGAACATGCATTACTTTTATAATCAAAGGGGAAAAGTTCTACCTACTTTTGGGGGGGATGGGGAATAAAAACGAATAAAAGAAAAATAAAAGTAGTAAATGGTTCATTTGAAACTCATCTGTGTCCTTTTTCAGCATCAGGAATTCTGGTTTGGAGATAAAGCTAGAGCTGTGGCCTGTTGGCTGATGGTTTGCCCATCTCCCCCCCACGTGGCCCTAAGGCATGGTATTTTAATTGATGGTTTACACTTGTCCTTTCCCTTCCTCTAGAAATCGCACTTGATGTTAGTTGGAGGCACTTGATAGGATGTAGGGTCTGATAGCACTGAGCTATCAGTACTGTGAGGGTTTTCTTGTATTTGGAGGGCAGGAAAGGTTGCTTGTGAACTTTCATTGATTTTATACCCCCAGGAGTCATAGATTGAGTCTGTGCTTATGGTAGCTGTGCTCATGGTAGGTAACATCTGCATGTGTGATGGGCATATAACGGGGCCAGAACGAAGGCCCGGTTGGTGGTTCCTTCTCTGTCAGGGATGAGAGGTCTTAGTAGGGAAAAGATTGTGAACCCCATTATTAAATGGGGAGGGCAGTGCCCAGAACTATTCAGAGCAAAGTTGGTCTAATACCAATGAGAATAGCAGTTTACCTGATTTCTAGAATAAAAATAACTTTGTAAACTTGAGTTATAATTTGTAATTAAAAATGAGATCATAGTAGTTCTTCTGTTCTTTGATAGAATGTAATGTTGCTTTTGAATTGAAGACAGTAGATGGCAGTGTCCCTCATACTAGAAAAACTTGGGAGGAGGAATTTCTAGTGCATTTAGCGCCCTGGGATTGACAACTAACAGTGCCCTTTTGTGTGACCATTAATTGGGCCAGATGGCAGTTTTGTTAAGCTGGTCTTCAAAACAAGAGCATAGATATAGAGTCCTTTGGTTTCCGAGGAGAAAAGCCTGTTATCATTTTTTAAAAATATTTTATTTATTTATTTTTTAGAGAGAGAGAGAGAAAGCACGAGCTCAGGCAGACAGAGTGGTAGATAGAGGCAGAGGGAGAAGCAGGCTCCCCGCCGAGCAAGGACCCTAATGTGGGACTCGATCCCAGGACGCTGGGATCATGACTTGAGCCGAAGGCAGCCGCTTAACCAACTGAGCCACCCAGGCGTCCCGCCTGTTATCATTTTTAATACTTTATGTTACAAAGTGAAAATAGTTATTATTCATGAAGTTTAAGTCAAATTCCCTAGAGACCCTTAGAGTGAACTTTATTCTGTCTAAATATGTCCACTGGCTGCCAGCTTCCTTTCCTTTCTGTTTAAAAGTTTTAATAAGACACAACAATAATTAATATATAGTGCTGAGTGTGGAAGAATGCCCTTTTAAGAGTAGTGATGATGTGTCCATGAATGTAGAGTTTGGGAAAGAGAAAAGAGTAAGAGCCAAAGAAATGAATGAAATCGTGGATTTTATGACCAGTCTAAGATGGTCAGGTGGCTTAAAATGTTAACTGAGAAGACACACTGAGAAGAAAATGTTAACTGAGAAATGTTAACTGAGATGTTAAAAGTGAGCAGTAGTTAGATTTGCTGTCATTTGTCTTATGTGAATTATCTGAAGATTCGTGGATATGTCTTTTGTGACCAGAAAAAGTGGGAAACAGTTTTCAGCTGAGGAGGAGGAATTCCCTTTTTTTTTTTTTTTTTGCCTATTTTCATTATAAAACTTTTTGCATTTATTTATTTCTTTGTTTTTAATTTTTAAAAAGATTTTTATTTATTCATTTGACAGAGAGAGGGTGAGCATGCAAGAGAGCACAAGCAGGTGGAGCAGCAGAGGGAGAGGGAGAAGCAGGCTCCCTACCATGTAGGGAGCCTAACATAGGGCTCCATCCCAGGACCCTGGGATCATGACCTAAGCCGAAGGCAGGCACTTAACTGACTGAGCCACCCAAGCACCCCCCAAATTTTTACATTTAAATATAGTGTAAATGAAAGGTGTAACTCGTAGTGTTCCCAGTACTAAAAATATTTTATCTTCTGTCCTTATTTATGTCTGATAGTATCACCAAGACCTTGAATTCGGCTGTATGTAGGTCATATGGGATCCCTGCTGGTTTGAGTCATCTTTGCCTCCAGAGATACGGATCAGGGTATTGGACTTACTCACTGGTGTCCACTTTGCTCTTAATGAAATTGAATGGCCCTTTTGACCCTCAGTTTCCAGGTTAAATGAGGTCAGAAGTAGCTCTACAGAGATAGACTTTTAAAGTCTAATCCTTTTCATATGAAAACATCCTCTTTTCTGTCTGTAGGTAAGAACTGTATTTTTTTCCCCTTTCCTTTATATCTTAAGCATCTAGAAAAAAGCCTGGTACAAAGAGGGTACTTATGAGGTATTCGTTGAGTTAATATAAGTTTTGAATCCTTCTTATTTCAGAGGCCCCAACTTTGTTGAACAGTTTTGTGTTGAATGGGAGGAAGTTAACTACTGGCTACCAAAATTGGCAGGTTTTCCCCCAGGTTTTATCTCATTTATTTTTTATTCAGCTTTAGAAAACATATTGTCATTATATATTTATAATAATTATTACACATATATAATACTGGGGGCGCCTCGGCTCAGTTGGTTACGCATCCAACTCTTGGTTTCAGCTCAAGTCATCATCTCAGGGTCGTGATACTGAGCCCTGTGTTGGGCTCTGTGCTGAACGTGGAGCCTGCTTAAGATTCTCTCTCTCAAAAAAAAAAAAAAAAAAAAGATTCTCTCTCTCTCCTTTTGCCCCTTGCCCCTCCCTGCCTTGCTCATGCACTCTTTATAAAAAAAAAAAAAAAGAGGGGCACCTGGGTGGCTCAGTGGGTTAAAGCCTCTGCCTTCAGCCCAGGTCATGATTCCGGGGTCCTGGGATTGAGCCCCACATCGGCTCTCTGCTCAGCGAAGAGCCTGCTTCCCTCTCTCTCGCTCTGCCTGCCTCTCTACCTACTTGTGATCTCTCTCTGTCAAATAAATAAATAAAACCTTTAAAAATTTTTTTTAAAAATTAAAAAGTAAAAATATCTGAACACAGATGTATCAGTGTTGAATTAAAGGTTTCATGTCACAGAGGTCTACAGCAGAGCAGGTTCCTAATGGAACTGAGAGGGGGAAGATGAACAGTTTAAGAAAAGACAGTAGCACACTCCTACTTTAGGGTGTTGATTAAAAGCTAATAATTTGTTAACTTAGGGAAGATTTTTGTAAGCTTTATTAGAGAGAGAGGGCGTGAGTGGGGGGATGGGCACAGGGAGAGGGAGAGAAGCAGGCTCCCTGCTGAGTGTGGAGCAACTTGGGCTCCATCCCATGACCTTGAGATCATTTGAGATCAAGAGTTGGTCGCTCAATTGACTGAGACACCCAGGTGCCCTCAGGAAGATTTTCTTTGGAAAATATTTAATTTATTTTTTTTTAAGATTTTATTTATTTATTTGAGAGACAGAGATCACAAGTAAGCAGAGAGGCAGGCAGAGAGAGAGAGGAGGATGCAGGCAGAGAGTCCGATGCGGGGCTCAATCCCAGGA
>RCUC01163804.1:0-50236 GCA_003697995.1 Taxidea taxus jeffersonii
CCCCCCCAAATCTGCTTCTGCATTAAATCTCTTGTGACCTCACACATCAGGGAGCCTCTGGAAGCCCCACTGGACACACTGGTGGGAACGAGAGTGAGAGGCACTGGCATCGTCCTGTGATGCTCTGGTGAGAATTGTTTAGCCCTCCGGGGTCCCTGAAGTGGTGTGTCACACTGCATTTGAGAGCGGAGACGGCGCTCCCCCAACAGTCCGAACCCACTGGCAGGGGACCTTCTCAAGGAGACGCGCCATTTTCTCCCCACGGGAGGAAGACTCTGGGCCTTATTTCTGTTTCTTTGCTTCAGCCTTCACTCTTATCCCTTCTTAGACTTCCTTTGGTCTTTATCTTTCATTTCCTTTCTCTTTTTCCTAATCTGTATTCTTTACTCCTCCCTAAATCAAAAGCAATTCAAGTCCTCAAACTTCACATTGGAAATGAGACTTTTTTTAAGAATACTTCCCTTTCTCTGTTTACTGGGACCTCACTGCTGGCCTCATGGCTTCCATTTCTGTTCATTTGGATCCTGTATTTGTCTTTCTTATTGCTCCCTATACTTTATTCCTTTTAAATTATTATTTTTGGCATTTAGAGTACATTTTCATACTCAATTAAAATTTGACAGAAACTTATGTCATACAAGTTGAGAAAGGTTCCTTTTTTTTAAATTTCAAGGATATTTAGTGAATAATTCTTTTTTTTTATTTAAAAATTTTTTAAAATTCCAGTCAGTTAACATGCAGTGTAATTTAGTTTCAGGTGTACAATATAGTGATTCAGCACTTCCATACAATAACCAGCGCTCATCAGAGAAAGGTTCTTTTTAACATGCATTGAAGACTTGAGGATTTTGTTTTTGAAATATACCTTTAGCTTTCTTTGTCTTTTCTAAGAGCAGTTTTTGTATTTTATCAATGGAGGTGACTTTTGCCTTAAATAAAAGCTAAAAGTTTAAAGTTATAAAAATAGGTGCTAAGATTATTTGTTAATACAACCTTTAATTATACCTTTAAATATTAATAATAAACTAGCGTTATTAAAATTTATATAAAGCTTTCTAATAACAGTAAAATTATCCATAAGTTCACAGCTTTTATTAAACTGTGTTATGTAGAATTCTTTTAAAAGAATTTGGTATTTTGAGGACTTTAAAAATTCCGAGTGTACATATATATTTCCTAAGTTGATATTTATTATGCCTTTTTTTTTTTTTTTGCTTATTTGAATTCTTAAATTTATTTTTTTGTCTTCACAGTCACAAACTCGCAGAACCCCAAGTCTTTCGAGTCTCAATTCCCAGGATTCCAGTATTGAAATTTCAAAGCTTACTGATAAGGTGCAGGCCGAGTATAGAGATGCCTATAGAGAATATATTGCTCAGATGTCTCAGTTAGAAGGGGGTACAGGTTCCACCACAATTAGCGGCAGATCTTCTCCACATAGCACGTACTATATGGGTCAGAGTTCATCAGGGGGCTCCATTCACTCTAATCTAGAACCAGAGAAAGGGAAGGATAGTGAACCAAAGCAAGATGATGGAAGGAAGTCGTTTTTAATGAAGAGGGGAGATGTTATAGATTATTCGTCATCAGGGGTTTCCACTAATGATGCCTCACCCCTGGATCCTATCACTGAAGAAGATGAGAAGTCTGACCAGTCAGGCAGTAAGCTTCTCCCTGGCAAGAAGTCCTCAGAAAGGTCCAGCCTCTTCCAGACAGATTTGAAGCTTAAGGGAGGTGGACTGCGCTATCAAAAACTTCCAAGTGACGAGGATGAATCTGGGACAGAAGAATCAGATAATACTCCACTGCTCAAAGATGATAAAGATAAAAAAGTGGAAGGGAAGGTAGAGAGAGTATCAAAGTCTCCAGAACACAGTGCTGAGCCGATCAGAACCTTCATTAAAGCCAAAGAGTATTTGTCAGATGCCCTCCTTGACAAAAAGGACTCATCTGATTCAGGAGTGAGATCCAGTGAAAGTTCTCCCAATCATTCTCTTCACAATGAAGGGGCTGATGATTCCCAGCTTGAAAAGGCGAATCTCATTGAGCTCGAAGATGATAGCCACAGTGGAAAACGGGGGATACCACATAGCCTGAGTGGCCTGCAAGATCCAATTATAGCTCGGATGTCCATTTGTTCTGAAGACAAGAAAAGCCCTTCCGAATGTAGCTTGATAGCCAGCAGTCCTGAAGAAAACTGGCCAGCGTGTCAGAAAGCCTACAACCTGAACCGGACACCCAGTACCGTGACTCTGAACAACAACAGCGCGCCAGCTAACAGAGCCAATCAGAATTTTGATGAAATGGAAGGAACGAGGGAGACTTCCCAAGTCCTTCTGAGGCCTGGTTCCAGTTCCAACCCAACTCCTATTCAGAATGAAAACCTAAAAAGCATGACGCATAAGCGAAGCCAACGTTCAAGTTATACAAGGCTCTCTAAGGACTCTTCAGAGCTCCACGCAGTGGCCTCTTCTGATAGTACAGGCTTTGGAGAGGAAAGAGAAAGCATTCTTTAAGAGAAATAAGCAAAAGCAGAATAGTATTACTATACCCCTGTGACAAAATTGACCCGCATTTATAGTGAGTCCATCCATGCATGCCATCTTTTGTACGCTTCATTCACAAATAATGAATGGGAAGGTCTTTGGTAAAAGAAGAACTATACAACAGAGGAAAGTGTAGAAGGGGCAATTGATCAATGAGCCTCCACTGTCTTTGTAATTAGAAGCTTAAAAACTCACTGTTGTTGTTGGAACTTGAGGCACACAATCTCATAAAATTTTTTGAGACAAGATCTAAGTATAAAAATAGGTTAGAAATATCTTATTAGATAGAAAGGGCATGATTTGCCAAAGAAAATGGAAAGCTAGAGACCCCTTTTGTATAACATTCACTTATCAAATATTCAAAGGAAGACATGGTATTAGCTGAACCAGAAGCAAATATTGCTCTTCGAGGGTAAAAGATAAGAATTTGTAGGTTATGGAGTAGCCCAGAGACTACTGTATAAATAGAGAACCAGTGTTGTATATAATAGACACATGTTTAACAAGGGCTTTAAAAATTGATAAGAAGGTGAATGAACAGTGCTCAAAATAGAGCCCCAGGCATGAGACCTTTCTGAGCTGCTAGGAGAGTGGCCCGTGGGGAGGGGCTAAGAACCTGCCTGGGACCTGGATGCTGGCCTCCATATCCCAGACGCGGCTCTCGCCCCATCCACCAGCTTGATAACCCATGCTGGTCTCTTCTGTGACTCTTTTAAATCATGTACCCAACTTTTCTTAGCCTAGCAGTGAGAGGGAAGAACATGAATTCTTTTTCTGGAGAATCAGGGAGACATGGGTAATCATAGGCTCCGATACTCATGGGTCAAGAGAAGGAGGAGATAATTACACCAGAAAGGTCACTTGACAAAGACAAGGAAATATTAAATTAGGTAAAATTAAATTATTGCCTTCTATATCAGGGTAGAGTGTATCTGTCTATTTCATCTATTCCAAAACTAGCATGCTAAGCCCAGGGGAGGACCATAAGAAAGGATATACTTTAAGAAGTTTTAAGATGTAACAAAGCAAGGGTAAAAAGCAGATAAAACTGGTGAGACTTTGCATTTATTGTTAGCAGGGTTAAGAGAATGACCGACCACATTTAAGTGTCATATGGACTAGAAGTGAACCCTGTCATCATGCATTGAATTTTTTTGTTGTTGCTTTAACATAGCCTATTTATGTAGAATTAATCTTGGCAGTATATCCTCAGTCACAGATAAGATCGTAGATGGTGAGATCGTAGAATGTGCAATTACCCAAATTTAGCGTTACATTTGTGATAGTTTGCACTTAATAGATTTTTATTAATACACTGAATAAATTATTTAGTTGACCAGTCATTGCGCTGAATAGTTGCTGTTTTGGGTTTCATTGTCTTGATGTTTGAGAATAATCTAACATTTCCTTAAAGTGTTTATTTTGCATGACTTTAACAAATGTTTTTAACCAATTAAAGGCAGGATGTTATTGACATTATATATTGAAATGTTAACATTTTAGTATTTATAGTGCTTTAGTTCACAATATTGTATAATTAGTATTTCAGAGGCAAAATTTTGTTCTTTTTCCGGTGAGTAGATGCAGCTTAATATCATTGTCGTACATTCTTTACGCTGTTTGTGAAGTTAATACTAGAGTATTAAGTGTACAAATAGATTTAGAGAACAATAAAAAAATTGCATGTTATTCTGACTCATGAATTTTTATTCATTACAGTGATGATTCACAATTGATTTCAAATAAAAGAGTAATTTGTGTGTTTGTTTTGTTGTATGTGTGTACAGTTTGTGAAAGATGTTCAGGTTCATGGAGCAGTTGCACATCTGGCAGACGTGTGCGGAGCTGCCCCGCTAGTCGTTTGGAGGGAACTTGGCTTCTCGATCCCCGAGCCTGAATGGTGCTGTGCTGGGGCACTAGTGCCCGACAGCACGACACTTCACCGGGCATTTCTGTAGCTGCACGAAGTAGCTTGTCCAGATCCTGGGAGGATATCAACTTAATTATTATATGAGCAGTAGGGAAAAGTTTCCTTCTCATACTGTTACAGAACTCGACAAGCCAGATGGCGTATTGAGTCATACCGTCATCCCTTTGAATCTGTATGTCTACGTGTGTGTGTGTGTATCTATTTATACTGTATAGCTCAGTCTGGTCCTCACATATACGAAACTCTGCTTTAAGCTGGGTGGAACATGATAGAAAAGAAAATCGGTGCTTTAATCTTGCCAGTCCCTTCGCTTCTGTGTCACTTAGAGTTTTACCATATTTTATAAACCATTCTGCCTTCACCGTAAGCTGTACATAGTTCTGTTCATGCAGCAGAACATTAAGCCCAGTCATTCACCTTGGACATGTAGAATGGTGGGTAGGAGTACAGCCCTCCTGCAGGGGAGACTGACAATGGAAGGAAGCTGTTGACATCTCTCAATTGATACAATTTTCACGGTGTTGAGGGTGTAAGGTCAGCACTCAAATTCTGGGAAATGTAACCATTTGTGACTGAATCAACATTGCCAAAATTGATGGGGAAATCTGTTTTTGTGTTATATTTTATTATGTGAGTTTTAGCAGTCAATAATTTTAATTGCCTAACCAAGTAATTGTAGAAATTTATTTGCTAAAATTCTCAACTTGAGAACTCTTTAGATCATTTGCATGTTGTAGTGCTACAGTAACATACATTTTAATCATGATTTTTTTCCCTTACAAATACTAACCATTAGAAAATATTGTTTGAATGAAATTAAATTCTTTACTCTTCTGGCTAAAATACTAAACTTAAAAGGTTTTAAGACTACTTAATTTTTGGTTGTACCAGGAATTCTCAGCCTATTTAGAAGTATCCCCGAGCTCAAAAATCTCTGAATTCCTGGCTCACTCTTGAGTAAATCAACACAACTGCCCAGAAAAGAGGTCACTGTCCCCTTCACTTTGTGGATGAGTGACATTGAGGGAAAAGCAGGTAAAAGGGAAGGTGTAATAAAATTAACTTTGGCAAACACTTGAGACTGAACATCTTGGTTCCCTTATTCCCTCCCTGCCCTTCTAGACTTACGCTGACACTTGGCAGAAGGGAAGAAGCAGGCGGGGAAACTTCTTGCTCGGGGTTACGGGTGAGGGCTGTCTAGCCTGGGGTGGGCTATTTGAAATGATTGTATTTTTCATTTCCAGGTGGTGGTGCGCCTACCCTTCCCTACCCCATAATTTCAAGCATAGGCCATAATTATGAAAATTAATTGAAAAATAGAAATTTACATATAACAGTGAGCCCGCACTGGATGGTCTTTTAATGGTTCAGCACTTCAGAAAGGTTGAGAATCCTTGGTTGAGACTGATTAACTAGAAAGAGAAGTTAAAATCTTACGTAATTTTAAACCCTTTCATGTCTAGGAAGAAAATGCGGCCTTTGAAATAGATACATCTTCAGAGGATCCAATTTAAACTAAGGTATGTAAAAAATTAGTTTTCAAAGTCAACTAGTTTTAAGCCAGTTGTTAGACACGGTTTTCACCAGTTAGAGAAATTGTATTCTTACCGCTTTAAAAAACAGAGTTAAGTAAGAACATCTAAAACCATCGCTGGAAACGAACCACTACACAGCCAGAGCTTTGTGAGTAAGATTACTAGTAAAGCTCAGCCTTGGTTTACACCGTCCTGAGTCTGCTGTGCCCTGGTCCTGGGGTGGTGCAAAGGTTTCATTGACTTGGCCTTACTCGAGCTAGGATCAGAGAACTTTCTAAATGGGACGTGGGTGGCTTGTATGATTAGCTCCACCCTGAATTTCCCATTACAGTGAGGCATTAAGAAAATAAAAAAAATGTTTACGAATATAAAAGGGTCCTGGAGAAGAAAGAACAATTATTTCTAGACTCTTAGTAGTACAACTCTTTAAAAAGCCCATGAAAATGTCAAAGATTTGATCTCACTGGAGTGAGGACCAAAGTCGGCAGAAACATGAATTACACGATACTGTGGGGGTAAAGGCGGTGTGATTGTTTCCGAGCACACGGTGTCCTGAATGTGCCCCGGGGAGTGTCGCAGCTGTCATTTGTTTACAGAGAACACGCTTAAGTCCTGAACTGAGGCTGAAATGGTTTTGAGGTGCTGTTTACACCAGTGATAGACGTCAGAAGCCCTTCTTAGTCTTGCCAAGATTTAACAAAATGTGAAATAATATATTAAATCGAATTATTAACTTTTGAATAAATGACATTTTACTCTTAAATCTAGAGTTCCATGCTCCATGTTATTCAAATCAAGAAGCTGTTTCAAATAGCTAAGCTCGTCTTGATTATCCATTATCATTTTCTAATTTTAACATATATTTTATACCTATTTACCTTGTTTTCTCTCAAGGCAACAGGGGCTCTAGGTCTTAGTACCCTGCCCACTAGACCATTTCTCGTGACAATTTGCTTAGCTTCTCACGCTCGGCTTCCTCACCAAACCTAAGGGGGTCAAGAAGATACGACCTACCACTCAGTAACCTGCTACCCAGTTGCTGGAGAAGAGAAATGTTCACCTCTGCCAGTTTTGTTTCCTAGTAGTTGTAAAATTTGAAGTAGTTTTAATGAAGTTTTCTGTTTATGAAATTCTAGATGAAAGCCCAAATGTATAGCAAAAAGCATGTCAATGAACTCCACATAACCCGGCATTTTGTATCTTCTAGCATCTTCTTGGTCAAATATTCTAATAAAATTTAGATTGTGATTTTTAAAATTCTAGCTCCTGCCACCAGCATGTGTTTCAGCTAGCATGTTTCTGAGAACTCTCACACTGTATATTGTTATAGTTAATGCTCATTAAACTCTCTGTATTCTTAAAACAGTTATTTTCTTTTTGAGTTCTTTGTGTTTTTCTTCCTCTACCTTTAACCTGACTTCTTTCGCTCCTTTTCGTCTTGAGTTTTTTTTTTTATATTGTCGTGTATTTATCCTATTTTACCACAAAGCATTCTTTGGACGGCAGAATGGGACAGAACCTCCAGCAGCTTTTAGAGCAAACCTCGCTCGGACTTCGCTGGCCAGTGCGCCTCGAGTCCGTTCGGCTCCGCTGAGCCGCGGCGGGGGCTGCGGGCCCGGGGTCGCCCTGCGCGGCGCTTCCCGACGGCGCCCGCCCCGCCCCGCCCCTGCCCCCGCCGCGTCTGGCCCCTGGAAGCTTTTCGGTCCGGGGCGCGGGGAGTCAGGACACTCACAACGACTCCCGGGCGGGTCTCCACAGCCCGTCCCGGGACGCGCCGTCGCTCCCCAGCGCCAGGCCCTGTGTCCCTCGGGGGCGTCTGTCACCCGCTCCCGCGCCCCGAGCCTCCGGAACGTTGTGGACGCGCGTCTCAGTCGGCGGAACGAGATGCTTCGCCTGTGTTCGCTCCGGGGCGTTGGAGGGATCGTCGGGTCGGCCCGGGCGCGTCCCCTCGGCGGCCGCCGCGGGACCGGAGGACGCCTGCTGCCCGGGCGCGCGAGGCCGGTGCGGGGCTCGCTCTGCAGCCTCGGTGGCCGCGCTCGCGCTCCCCGCCGACCGCCCGCACTGCCCCGTCGCTTCCCCGTCGCAGGGTGTCCCCCGAGTCCGACCGGGAGCGAGGGTGAGTCGCCGTCTGCGCCGGTGTCGCTGGCGGGGCGGGCTCAGCCCGGGGCCGGTCGCCGCCGTCCGAGCTGACGTGAGGCCTCCGCCGGCCCCGCGCGCTTTCCGGGGCGGCGGGAGCGGACAGGCGGGGCTCCGCGCCGGGGGGTGGCCCGCGCCCCCCGCGCTGGCCCTGCCGGGCGCCGGGGAGGCCGCGGTGTCGGGGACCGCACGGCCTGCGGGAGGAGCCCCCTGGGGCTGGGGTGCCGGACGGGGCTCTCTGCGGCCGCCCGACGCCGCAGCCCCTCCGGCCTGTGCGCGGGGCCCCTGGTTCCCGTCGGGACGCTGCGGGGAAGAAGGCCCGAGAAGGGCAGGCCGGCTTCCGCCGAGCGCTCCCGGCGCCCCAGACCCAGAGCTCGGACGGGGCCCAGGCTGCGGGAGGGACCCCGCAGGGCACGAATGGGGAAAGGAGGACGTTGCACACCTCCCTGGAATGCTTTTCTGTCCGAACCCAGACCTTCCGGAGTCTGCCCGGCTCTTGCCACCGGTTCTGTGCTTCTCTTCCTCCGGGAACAGGGTGACTCTCGGTTGCTTTTCCTTGCGGCGAGAGGGGCGGCGTGTGGTCCTGGGAGCCCCCAGGCCAGGGGCTGCTGGTTCAGAGACAAGGACCCCCCGCCCCGCCCCGCCGCTAGGGACCACGGCTTTCCGGGAAAGAGCGCCGGGCCTTAGAAGTCAGCGGGAAATTAGACTTCATGTCCACAATTTTGTCTTTAAACCAACTCGTCCGTAGTCTAGCTCTATGGACCACTTTCCAGTTTTTTCCTACCCGTATTTCCTCCGTTCCAAGATGCATGTTTTTTTTCTCACGTTTGACTTTTCTGAAATGTTTTGACAACCGGCAGCGTTTTTCTTTAACGTTTCCTAAAGTAGGACACATCTTACAGTTGATGGAGTCCTGTCTGGATCGATGAGGCCCGATATTGCCGGATTGCAGCTTCTGCAACAGCCACGAGCTGGCGGTGATGGATGTTTCACCGACCTCCAAAAGTCAGTTTATGCTGAATATTTGTGTTCTCAGTTACTACTCCTCCTGTGTTCATTTTGGATATTTAAAATATTGTCATGCATTTATTATAATAAAAATAGCTTAGATTTATTGAGTACACATGCCCCTGACGATGTTCTAAGACCTCTACATGTATTAACCAATTTAATCTTCACAATAACTTCATGAAGTAATTACTATTACTCTCAATTTGCAAATGAGAAACCGAGTTTCAGAGATTCCCAAAGTCACATGGCTACTGAGTGGTGAAGCCACCATTCAGGCCCAGGCAGTGTGGCTCCAGAATGTCCACTCTTCGTTTATCACTATTGTTCTTTTTCTTTTTTTTTTTTTTTAAGATTTTATTTATTTATTTAACAGACAGAAATCACAAGTAGGCAGAGAGGCAGGCAGAGAGAGCGCGGAGGAAGCAGGCTCCCTGGCCGAGCAGAGAGCCCGATGTGGGGCTTGAACCCAGGACCCTGAGATCATGACCTGAGCGGAAGGCAGAGGCTTTAACCCACTGAGCCACCCAGGCGCCCCATCACTATTGTTCTTTAGCTAATTAGAGAGGAATCCATTCTTACATTTTTCAAGACAGATTTTAATTTTAGCTATCTTTGCTGTATCATCATCATTGTCTATTCGTTTTAAGATAGGACTTGGGGTATCTCAAGCAGCTTTAAGTTTGTTTTAGAAAGAAAAATCTTTAAAAAAATCTATAGTCGTGTTTACGTTTATAGAGAAAAAATTATCATCCAACATCTTTGTTCCTACTAATTATTTTGGAACAATGTTGGATTTTTGGTTAAAAATTTATTGACTTTTTAAAAAAGGTCTTATTATTATTATTCATGAATTAGACCACTACATTAAAGCTTGCACATTATGTTGAAAATAATCATTTTATTTGCAGTCTTACTGTCGCATGGCTCTCATACACTTGCTCTTCTCTGTGTCTGTTACCAGTGTGCTGTGTTAGATTATAATCCTAAACACCACTCTGTGCATTTTTCTTCATATCCTATTGTTGATCAGAATTATTGCTTAATATTGTTCATAGAGAAGTAATATGTATCTATTTAAAAATCACTACTGCAGTAGAGTTTTTTTTTTTTTTTTTTAATGATTCTGGTCACTGCCTCATCAGAAAGGAAAGGGAAATGGGCAAAACTGGACTCGGTATCTCATAATGACAACTAGTCACTAATGGCGAGAAGTGGATAGTGCATTGAGACGGTGGTTGGGTGACGGTCTAGTATGATCATCTGCCCAATAATGTGTGTTCACTGGAGCTAGACACTGTTGCAAGTGCTCACGTGGCCTAACTCGACACATTCTAACCCGCCAATGATGTAGATCGTGTTATTAGCCCTACTTTACAGATGCAGAAACTGCAACGCAGGAAGTTATAACTTTTACATAATTTTACACGCATTGTATTTTTATGACTGTTTCCTAAAACATTGGCATCATTAGTGTTCTTATCTTTGTTTTTGAGAAAACTGAAGATTTGGGGGTTTGAGGCCCATCCTGCCCTCGACCCTACCCCCAGGGTCACCCAGCAGATAAACAGAACAAAGACACCAACCCTGGTTTTCGGCCTCCAAATTTTGTAATTTTCCCATCAGACACCACACTGCCCGCCTCTCTTCCCCCAGCACCCCTGCTGGGCGCTGCATGGGTCTGTGATGCTTCTGCTCTCCATTCCTCGTCAGAGAAAATGTTAGTGGAGCGTAGTAAACACGCCTGAGTCCTCACTCAGCTGAACGAATGCCAGGGAAGCTCCCGTGTGCTTCCTCATGCCGCCCCCCGGAACCACGGCCACCCCGATGCTGGGCAGTCCTGCGGCCCTGATGGTGGCCAGATCTGCAGGTCGCCCCGGCGCTGCGGATCCTTGCGAAGCTCGGAATGAGTCCCCTGTCTGGCTACACCGTCCTCGCTGACGGGGTCTCCCGAGCTGAACTCTGTTCGTTTGGTATAAATGGCCAAGCTGAAATGCTTACAGTGTGTGTGTGTGTGTGGACACTTGCACGTGCATGTGTTAAAACTTCTCCTTGCCAGATAGCTGGTCTGACTGAGCCCACCCTGAATTAGGGGGTCAGCCGGTCAGTCGGCCGCCGATGAAGGAACACAGAACAGAGTTGCGAGGCTTGAGTGGTGGCCCTGGCTCCGCGACCCGTTCGTCACATGCCATTTACTTGTCCGCCTTGGTGCTCAGAGAAACACGGAACGATGGAGGAAAGATTCCCTGCGTGGTAACTGGGCTACCTCCCGAGTTTATTACGGGTTGGCCCCTTGCACGCATTGGTTCTCTGCTCTTTGCAATAACATGGAGGGGCAGACGCTTCTCTCTTACGAACGGGGGAACTAAAGCTGAGAGAGGTTAAAAACCTTGCCCAGGCTCTTGCTGTTATGTGTTAGAGCAGGGATGTGAACTCAGGTCTGACCCCAAGGCTATGAATGTATCCCCAGGGTCCACGTGCCTCTGCAAGGATGTCCATGGACTCCGCTGGCAGACACTGAGCGCGCAGAGTGGAAACGCTGTGGTCACCCATGCAACCCCCTCGGGCTTACCCGCGGGGACATCACACAGTGGTCATACCACTGCGAGTGTCTCGGGCTGCCCAGAACGGTTCGCTTCCACGGACTTTCAGCTTCCTTTACCTCTGTCTTAGCTCAGGCTGCTGTAAGCACGTACCGCAGTGGTGCTCATAGCTCAACAGAGTTTATGTCTCAGTTCTGGGGCCGGAGGCCGGGGATCGGGGCGCCAGCCCGGTCAGGTTCTGGCGGCGCGCTGTTCCGGCCTGCAGATGCCCACCGCGCTGGCATCCTCGCGCGGGGCGCAGCGGGCGGAAACAGCTCTCCTGTGGCTTGTATGTGGGCACTAATCCCATCAAATGGATTTTGAGGTGGTACAAATATTCGGTTCCTAACAGCCTTCCTCCTCCGGATCATTGTCTGGCCAGAGAAACCAGCTCTTTGTTATTAGACCTCGTAAGTGCTAACGTTCAGCACGAGTAGAAACTGCCTCCTACCTGTCTGCTCTTCGGGTCCCCCTGACTGCCGGTCTGCCGGGCGTGCTGCGCCATCACTCTGCTGCCGGGGGGCTTCCAGGACCGCGGCTCTGCACCGAGATGGAAGGCCAGCCTCTCTGCCAGGCTAGTGCATTGACCTGCCACCCCCGGAGGCCTGGCCGAGCACAGGGAAGACGGTGGTCACAGGGCGCGGCTTCCAGCCAGACTCGGCTTCAGCATTAGGACAAGAAAATGGCTCATCCCGGACCTGCTCACCATCAGGACCCCTCTTGCAGGTGGTCCCTCACCGCTGGAAACAAGGGGACCTTTCCTCTAGGACCTGTAGACACTATCCAAACTTCAAAGCAGCCACTGTTTCTTCCAGAAGTTCCAGAGATCTTCCGGATCTCCAGCCCCTCGTGCCTCCCTGGAGGATGGGGAATGGGGCCGGAAGTTCCATGCTTCTAATCATGGCTCGGTCTTGCTGGTGACCTGCCCCGTCCTGAAGCCATCCAGCAGCCCACCGAGAGCCATCTCTTTAAACAAGATGCACCTCTCCTCCAGGAAATTCCAGGGGATTTCGAAGCTCTCTCAGGAAGCTGGATCAAAGGTCAAATCTCTCTCTCTCTCTTATTATGCTACAACAATAAAGCAAATATCAATAATATCAATGTAACTACAGCAAGGTTAAGAATTAGGAACCGCCGATATCTTAGAAGTCTTTTCTGTGTCTCTTCTGGAAGTATGGCCAAAGTACTATTCCCTTGCTTGACGCATCCTCTCCTTGCTTACCTTTAGGACGTTACCACCTATGCATGTCTCCTGGAAAAATTTTACTTGCGTTTGTTCTCATATAAATAAAATCATACTTAATATTTACCCCTGACTTCCTTTTTTCATTGAATGCTGTTTATCAGTACATGCTGTACATGGTTATAATTCATTAATTGTCATCGAAGAATAGTATTTTCTTACATAAATATGTATAACTTCCCTATTTACTTTATTGGATATTGGGTTGTTTCCAGTTTTTATTGCAGTGTTTGTATGAAGGCGTTTTACATGTCTCCTGGTTTACAGGTGCAAGAGTTTGGACTTTTTATGTACAGATTTCTGGGTTTGAGTTATTTCTAGAAAAAACATGTATTTTTGTAATTCAGAAGAATAGTGCACACAGCACAGACTCTCCGAGGTTTATTATGTCTCTAAAGCCTCCCCCCCGGGGTATATCTATGTCTAGACTGCTGTGACGATCCTGAAATCTTAAATGTAATAAGAACTGGGAGCAAGTGTCAACAGTGAGCGACAGCACAAGAAATTGCCATCTGGAAACAGACCAAAACTGGGACCTTTCATCTTGGAATGATGTAAGGAGAAAAGAGCTGTGATCCAAAGCATCGGCCTTGTGACAGGTGTGGCCAGGAGGTCGCATGTGTGCCCAGCAACCCCTAGAATTCCAGACCTCCCCTTCCTCCAGCACCGGCGGAACTTTCCACCCAGATGTGGGTGGTCATCTTCCGTGCTGGTCTAACACGGAACTGTCCCCCAAATCAACTCTCCCTGTTGTGTTTTCCTCCTTCTCCTTGGTGCCATAATGATTTCCTTCCTCAGGCTCAGAACTGAGTTATCTTTGCCTCTTGTCTCTCCATCCTCTCAGCCCATCTGTCACTAAGCTCTTAGCTCTTGTCTGCAGTGTCTCTCTAGGCTGTCCCTTTAGGGTCCCTTCACCTTGCCACTAGCCCCCACCACCACCAGCCCCCCACCTCTTCCCTTCTTCATTTTCTGCCCACAAATGCCATTGAAACCTCCAAAATCACGGAGTTCATCATTTCCTGCCCAACAATGGTGCTGTCTCTCCTGCCACCCCAAGTATCCAATCTAGTGGCCTTCCGTGGATGCTCAAGACCCTTCGCATTATGGCCCCAGTTTACTCCTGTTCACTTCGATTTCTACTTGTCCACTCAGCTCGATTTTCCTGAGTATTACAAAGACCTTCAGAAAACTAATTCGGAGATGATCCTTGTTTTTTGTGGGTTTGTCCTCACTTCGTCCGTGCTCAGGTGCATGCTCTTGTCTTCCTCACGTGCTGAGCGCTCTACCTTCTTGACACAATATCTCCTGTGGAAATGCAGTTGTCTGGGGTTTCCCTTAAAGCTTAGAAACTTTTCACACACCAAGGGAGTGTTCATTCGTGCCTTCACGCAGCCAGCCACCAGCACAGGCAAGGCACTGGGCAAGAGTCAAACTGGAACTTAGAGGGTAGCAAATGAACAGAATTTATTACACAAAGAGCTGCAGTAAACTGAAAAATAATTGAATCTCAAAAATTTTAGAATTAAAAAAATTAAAGGAAGCTATCTCACCGGGACGCCTGGGTGGCTCAGTCAGTTAAGCATCTGCTTTTGGCTTAGGTGATGATCCCAGAGTCCTGGGATCGAATCCCGCCTTGGGCTCCTTGCTCAGCAGGGAGCCTGCTTCTCCCTGTGCCTGCCACTCCCCCTGCTTGTGCTCGCTCTCTGACAAATAAAATCTTTTAAAAAGTTCTATCATACTATTTATGGAAATAGAAGAGTCCTGAGCTGAGCATCATACAGAAGCATAAAGTTCTCCAAAGAGACCTGAAAAGATTGGAGTCCCACCCCCTTAATTTGTAAATTAAGAACGTCAGAGTCCAAGTGTTTTCCAGCAGGTCACAACTTGTTTTGACCTGCGACAGCACTAACCTCAGTGTTGTCAAACTAACCTTGTTCCGACAGCCGTAGGGACAGAGGAATGCATTACTAGGGACTGGACTAGAAAGAGTTGGCCGGTAGTTAGAGTGAAGAGCATCAACGGACACGTGAAGTCAGTTGTTCATGTAAATTGTAAATACATAAAAAGAGATGTGATTGGACATAACTGACATCAAAAGTGAGGGTGTGACCCTGAAGATTAAACAAGGTACAGATGATATCAAAGACCATCCAAGTAAACAGTCCGTGACATCGCCAGGAAGGAGGTAAGAGCTGTGATTCTAGCAACGGGACAAGTGCTAGGAGACGAGTCGATTTTCAAGAGCAACTCACGTGTCCTGAAGGCCGACTTGAACACAAGGTAAGACTTAAAAAAAAAAAAAAAATCTGTACCATGAATTTGAATGACAAGAGGAGAATTCAAAGGCTTAACATTTGTTCTGGTGTTTCAAAGGAGCCCGGACAAAAATAGCATGGATTTGAGGAAAACAGTAATTGGTGATGAGAGGTGGTGTTTTCTCTGTGACCCAGAAACAAAATGTCAAAGTTTGCCCCGGAAAATTACAACATGCCCAATATCCCCCAAAGCACACATGTCAAAATCCCCAATAAAGAGCACATTGCTTTGTCTCTCTGCCATCTGTGGCATGGTTCAAACCGGAAGTCAAAAATCCATCCATCCCGTCCACACACACACATGCTCACAGGCCACAGGATGCCTTACAAGGTGGAGAGCTGAAGGGGGTCTATTGGCTTCAGCACATCCTGGGCCCAGCTGAGTCCACCAGGTTTCTCATGGACTTTAGCCTTTCCCTTGAACATTTGTGGAAGGCTGGTTATGTGAGGCTATTAGTAAGTATTACACAAAAACCTGCATTTGTGATCTGATGAGTTTGGAAAGTCCATTCAAATGGGGTTCTTTGTTACATAATTTATTAAAACTTTCAATGTATATTTGGAAATTGCAAGGAGAAAGAATGGTGTGCGGTCCCTTCCAAACACAGCTGACCCTACACCCTGTTTGCCTTGAGCATTGAGCAGGACAGCATTCCATAGAACTTCCTGTAAAGAGCCCTGATTAATTGAGGTCTTTCCTCCAAGTGACTTTTGGAAATTTCAATAAAGAAAATGTGTCACTGAGCCTATTCAAAAAATCTTGCTGTCCCTGTGTAAGTGGTTTCCACCCAAGGCTCGTCTTTGGAGTGTAAGACATCCGTTTGGGTAAGTCTAAGAACTTGCCCTTCCTGCTACGTAGTGACTTCAACACCAGTTAAGAATGCGAGAAGGGGGCGCCTGGGTGGCTCAGTGGGTTAAGCCGCTGCCTTCGGCTCGGGTCATGATCTCAGGGTCCTGGGATCGAGCCCCACATCGGGCTCTCTGCTCGGTGGGGAGCCTGCTTCCCCCCCCCTCTCTCTCTACCTGCTGCTCTGCCTGCTTGTGATCTCTCTCTCTCTGTCAAATTAATAAATAAAATATTAAAAAAAAAAAAAGAATGCAAGAAGGATCACATGAACCTCTTCGCTCTCCATCCTGACATGTCAGCCTGCAAGGACAAGGATCCCAGGAAGAGGGGGGACAGCATTGGGAGGGGCCGACACATGTGCAATTCTGGAAAGCAGAGACACAGGCTGTATCCCTTGTTTACCAGCGGTCCCTGAAGAGAAGTGAGTTGAGTTGGTGTGCAAGGGGGCCTCAGAGGGCCTCCAGCCCAGCCACCCCCGACCCCGACCCCGGGAAGCCCAGGGTCGCCCCCTAGAGGCAGAGGTGAAAGTGGTTGAGAACCAGAAGGCCGGCTGAGCGTCTTCCCATCACCCCCCTCTGAAGTCCTCTCCTCCTCCTGTCAGTCCCCAGAACGTTTGCCCAGGAGATGCTCAAGCCAAGTGGTTTCCAGTTGTTTGCTACCCATAAAATGGAAGCTAGATGTAGCCAAGTTGTCATGGTATAGAACACTGAAAATAACGCCCGAGACTGGACTGCTATGCCATTTCTAGCACGTGAGTTGGACAAGTCCCCTGCGTAGACATAGGTCTACGGAACCTGCTTCCAACCCCATCTCCTCCGTCGTGTGACGCTGAAACCTACACAAGTACAAGCAGATTAAAATTCATGTTGAACCCTGGCTCATTCTATACGAGAGTAATATTCATCCATGGATACTGAAAATAACTGAAAAAAAAAACCAGTTTTGCACATCTTATTTTCTGTAAAATATTATCTTAATGTTTATAAAAATTGTTAAGGGTTGAGGAGTGTTTTGTGGTAACAAAAACATAATTTCAATATGTAAGTGCACACATACTCTTTTTTGCAGAAAAGCATAAGAGGATGAGAAATAATTTTCAAATGCAAACATATATTAGAATAAAACTGTGGGGGGCTTGGACTAGAAGCACTAGGCCAGAGAGAAGAAAAAGCAGTGTGAAATTTCTGAGACCCTGAAAGAAGAAAGGGTTCTTGTATTTTAATTTACCATTTTATTTTGTTTAGGTTTTGTGTATTTATTTGAGAGAAAGAGAGCACAAGCAGGGAGAGGGGTAGAGGGAGGGAGAGAAGCAGGCTCCCCGAGAGCAGAGAGCCCTGTGGGGCTCCAACCCAGGACCCTGGGATCATGACCCGAGCTGAAGGCAGACGATCGACTGACTGAGCCTCCCAGGTGCCCCTGGTTCTTGGATTTTAAACATGGGTGAGCATGGCCATCAAATTGTGTGACTATCCCAGGGGAAGTACTTGAGAGAACGATGTAATGATTTTGTGTAAAATTTTATTTTGAAGCCATTTAAATGTACAACAAAAATTTTAGATAGCAGCTTGAAAAAATGTGGGCAGATATTTGAATTTTCCAAGTCCTTTAAGGAGATTACATGAACAAGAATATTTGAAGCTTATCTTTTTTTTTTCCCCCAAGATTTATTTATTTATTTGGGAGAGAGAGAGAGCAATTGTGGGGAAGGCGAAGGGAAAGGGAGAGAGAAGCTTTAGCAGACTCAGCTCTGAGCCTGCAGCCCAACACGGGGCTGGATCTCACCACCGCAAGATGGTGACCTGAGCTGAGACCAAGAGTCAGATGCTCAATGACCGCACCCAGGGGCCCAAAGCTTACCCTTCGAAGAGGGCATGATGTCTCACTTTTTTAGCCCATTTGCTGGTTACCAGTTGCTGTGTAGGAAATCACCCCAAACTGAATGGCATAAACAACACTTATGTTACGTCACATATACATAAGATTTTTCTTACAGTTCCGAGGCTGACTAGGCTCAGCCAGGTGTTGTCACTTGGGGCCTCGCAGGCGATGGTGGTCAGATGGTGGGAGGGTCTGGAGGCCACGTGGAGGTTTTCTCACTCCCGTGCCCAGTGGGTGACAGATGAGGTGTGAGCTGGGATGGCAGGTATTGGTGGCAACAGCTACATGTAGTCTCTCTCTGCAGCTTGGGCTTCCTCACGAAATGGCAGCTACATACCAAGGGTGCTGAGGGAAAGAGAGAGAGAGAGAGAGAACCATGCCAAGTTGTACGACCTTTCATGAACCAGCCTTGGAATTCTCAGAGCATCCCTTCCCTTGCATTCACAAAGTCCAGCTCAGGTTCAAGGGCAGGAGACAGATTCCACCCCTTGCTGTGGGAGTAAGAAAGGTCCTAGAAGAGGATGTGGGACCAGAAATATTTCTGAAGCCTTTTTGGAAAGCACAAACTGCCGCAGATCAGTATGGAGATCAGGAAGGCAAACTCTCCCCTGGGGTACCATCGTGGCAGAACACGGATGGAAAACCAGCTCTGCTCCGCGCAGCACGCACTCTGGCCTGATTTTCGAGACCTGATCTTCTTCCAGGGGCCCCAGGGAGAACCGCCTGCCGCCTGCTCTCCGCGGCTCCACCCCAGCTCTGGGTTCCAGGGGGTGCCCGTGAGGGTAGCCTGAGGCAGGAAGCGGTCTTGGCAGAAGACCTGTGAAGTCAGGTGGAGCTGATCCCTCACCACCCAAGCCCTCAGTGTGCTTTTGGCGGCCAGTCGCGTCCACTCACATCCCGCCGGAATGATTTCCACTGAGTTGGAAAATGTCAGTGAAAATTTACACCCTTACTATAGTGAAAAAAAAAAAGATGTAAAAAATAGAAATGGCTTTCTTTTCAGACACTGTCACCATTTCTCTCCTGCATATGGCTTCCAGCAAGAGGTTTGTGTGGTTTTTTCTTTTTTTTTTTTCCCCTTTCCTTCTATTTCACTGATGATTTGGCTATGGAATCTCAGAGAACTTGGGCCTTTGCCTATAACTAAGAATGTAAAGGCCTTACACAGAAAATGTGGAAGTGTATAAAAAATCTTCAATATATACTATTTTCAGATTGCATATCAACATAACATTTAGGATTCAAGTCGTCTATCTTTATCTCTATAGACATTACACCAGAGCTACCACGATCCTATGTATAAATGTGTGGAAATGGCCCAAGAGGCGTTTTCAACATTTCCAGAACTTCGATCTTTTTATCTCCTTAACTACTTGAAGGGTGTCACTTTCTCTGGTGGATCCGGAGAACACTATCGATTGTGTGTAATCTTTCCAGTAATTAAAGTATTTCTCCCCAGACAGGCTGCGTACATATTCTCTCCAGGCGGGGCAGGTCAAGGGAAGGGCTGCCTGGATTTTATCCTGGGCTATTACACCTTGCCATGCCATGTGTTAGCAGAATAATCATTTCAAGTCCAAAATATTTAAGAGTATCTAACATATCTTTATATCGATGTATCTAATCATTCAGATTTGTATCAATGTATCTAATCTTTCAGATTTGCCATTATTATCCCCGCCATTGTGAAAGTGGAAATATTATTTGCCTCACTTTAAGGTTCTATTTATGACTGGGTGTTTAATCAACTGGAAGTGAAGTTTGGGAAAAGGAAAATGATTTAAGGAGTTACAATGGTCTGTGATGTGTGGTTCCTTCTATGCTATTTACTTCTTGAGTTTAAAAAGCCAAGTTAATTGTAGTCTGGTTAATGAGTTTGAAATATGTTGGCTATAACTAAAGAAGACGCATATAAGCCACTGACATGTAGACATCTCAGCAGCTGGAGAAAACGCCAGCATAATTCCTAAGTCGAGAGTTTTAGTGACAAAGCAAGATATGCCTGGAGGACTCACACAGCTGAAATTACCCCCGCTGTTCCCAACAAATGTTTCCAGAGAACTTCTAAAATGGTGCCTGCAGTGAGGACTTAGCCATATCCCACCTGTAGGACCTATGGATTGTAGCTCCTGCCCAGGTCTAGAAGTCTCTTGATTTTCCCCAGCAGCACAGGAATTGGGACACTCAGTCTGGCTCTGATCCCACCTTACCCCAGGGCCCAACGTTCCTAGTGAAAAGAGCCCGTGTAGCCAACTTCCAAGATGGCGTCAGGAATCGCCCACTCCTGGTGCCCCCACCCTACCTCCCTCACCCTTGGGGTCCCTCCCACTCTACAGAGTTGGTCTGTGACGCGCCATGGTGGTATGTCACTTCTGACATTCTCTCTCTGTCTCACACTGGGGAAAGCCAGCTGCCAGGTCGTGGACAGCCCTGTGGAGAAGCCCATGTGTCAAGGAACTTAAGATCGTTGGCCGACAGCCATGAGGAACAGAGACTTCTCACGACCAGGTGAGTGAGTCGGAAGCTGACCCCCCAGCGTGGCTAAGCCTTGGGCCAGGGCCCCTCAAGTAAGTCACTCCCGATTCCTGACCCTCAGAAGCTGTGCAAGGTGATACATATTTGTTGTGTTAAGATTCTAAGTTCTGGGGTACTTTGTTACGCAGCAGTGTAGAACTAACACACAACTAGAATTCTATTTTAAATCCAAGACTTGGTGAGCCTGTGCATCTGTCCTCCGAGCAGTGCGGATTTCATGTCAGCAGGAGAGGACACGGGGCCCAAGAGTCCAGTGCACCGGTCAAGGTCCGGTGGCAGACTTTAGCGGAGAGAAAACAACTGTGAGCTAGGTTTCAAGTACCGACCAGGTAGCGCAAAGGGCGAGAGGAGAGCTCTCGGGTACCCCAGGGGTGGTTACCGCAGGGAGCATTTCCAGCCTTGGGCGGAGGACGCAAAGTGGGGGTTTGAATAATCAGCTCTCAGGAGCTCTGAGGAGGGGGTGCCGCTCGCTGTGCGGGGGGCTCGAGCCCGAGGGGTGCCCCGGGCCTGGGCCCCACGTGCCACGAGGAGCAGCTGCCGCTGGCCGGTGCCGGAGCCTGGGAGGGCAGTGGGTCGGGGTCTGTCTGGGGGTTGAAGCCGCAGGCAGGAGCCGGGGGCTGCGGCAGGGAGGCTGGGTGCGAATTCCGGGGTCCCAGGAGCAGCTCGGGTCCCGCCGGCCCTCGCCCCCCGAGGCTCTCCTCCCGCAGGGCCGCCAGCGCCCAGCGCTGCCCGGGCGGTGGCCGCGAGCCCAGAGTCTCCGCCCGTGGCTCCTCCGCGCCCCGAAGCGCTCCTTACTTGACGTCCCTCGTAGCACTTTCGGCTCCAGCGCGCTAGGACGTTCTCGTGTCCGATCTGGGCTCACGGCTGGAATGCGGCCCCCCAGGGCGGGGACCCCGTCGCCGCGCCCGCAGCACCGGGACCGAGCCGGGCGCGGAGACAGCACCGGTCCGCGCTGGCGGGGCACATGCCCGGGGCGCCCGGCAGGGGACGTGGCCCGTCTGGCTCCGCAGGCCTGAGCCCTGCAAAGGAGGGCGTCCTCGGTGCAGCGCGGGCGGCGGCCGCAGGACCCGTCCCCGTGTCCCTGCGCGGTTTGCGACCGTTTCCCCGTCAGACGGAGCTCGCAGAGATCGCGCTCCGGGCTGCGCTCGAGTCTCTCCCGAGTCACCGTCGGCCGCAAATCCAGGGCCCGAGAAACTTGCTCGAGATTTCTGTCTTCGCCCACACAGCGTTACGTTGGATGGACTCAGCCGGCCTGGATTAAATTGAGATTTGAGATTTTTTTGTGGTTTTTGTTTGTTTGTTTTTGTTTTTTTTGCTCCTTTAAATATTTTACTTTAGGGGATTAAAGTTTCCGTTAGCATTTTTGGAATACTTCTCCCCCCTGCTACGCTTTGGCAAATTCTGGTAAAATCAGAACATTAAGGATGGCCTTTCCGTTTTTCCCTTGTTTGCAGGACTTCGTAGCATTTTCTGAGACATGGAAGTTTGAAGGAATGTGAGTTTTTGAGAACTTTCTTCCAGATCTGATGGAACTTAGAAGATTTTATGCGCAAAATACGTGGCGCAGCCTTGCCTGCGGACGACGCTTACCTACAAGGAGGCCGGTGCTCTGAAAGGAAGGCGTCGGCATAGACGTGGAAGCACACGTGCGGGACGAGGCGGGGAAGCCGTGTGTGGGCCTCGTGGAGGTTGTCTTTGCTGCCTGTTGGCGAGACTCTGGTGTCCCTGGGGTCACCGAGTGGTGTCCCTTCTCAGCGGGGGCAAAGGCGACTGAGCCAGGTGAGGAAGGAGAGTTCACCTGCGCTCTAGGTCGAGGTCAGACTTGAGGGAGGGCACAGGGACGCCAAGCCACATGGCAGGAGGCCAGAATCCCTGGAGAAAGGACTGTCTGACCCACCAATTCATGAGCACCTCGGAGTAGTTTAGAGCCGTTCTTGGGCTCCGGCCGCCTTACCTGTACATACTTGAGGCGCTCCTTAAAGACGCAGCAGGGCCGCTGTCCCGTGTGACCTGAGACGACTTCGCATCCGCGGAGCTAATCCTGCAACACCACGAAGCGCCGGTGCCCGTGCCGGTGCCTCCAACTGCCTGGAACGGCTGCCTGTCGAGAGTTTAGGAAGCTGAACAAGACCCGTCCCTCGCACTTGCCTGTTGTATTTCTTACGAGGGCAAGGACAGCTCTTCCCCCATCCTCCCCGAGCCGCCTGCCTTAGTGTCACCGATGTGTTGACCAAGCCGGGCCACTTGTCGTGGGGAAGCCCCCATTCTGGACTCCTGCTCGCTTCCCACAGACAAGAAGTCAGACCGAAAGCCTTTATGTGATTTCAGATTGGGTCGTTGGAAAAAATGTTTTCCTAAAAATATTTCACAAGTGATGTCATGTCCTTCTGAGGGGACACATCTTATGATCCTTTGGATTTGCAGTGACCGACTCGGAGGTTCAAGTAAGCATTTCCTCATAAACAGCCTGATCATGTCATCGTAGAGTCCCCATCAGTCTGTCACCAGGTGATTTTGCGAGAGATGTAGATCTCACGTTCATTGTGATGTGAGGGGCTGCACACGGTGGCTTGCTAATGTTGTCCTTCTCCTGCGGTTTTCTGACATACAGCTTACACTGGGAAGGTGGGATAAATGCTTTTTATGTTCAATTTTATTTATCTTTTTATCTTGAGAGAGAGAGAGAAAGAGAGGGAGAGAGAGAATCTTAAGCAGGCTCCATGCCCAGTGCGGGGCTCGATCTCACGACCCTGAGATCACGACCTGGGCTGAAATCAAGAGTTGGACGCTTAATGGACTCGGCCACTCAGGCGCTCCCAGGACAAACACGTTTTATTTCCCTGTGATTATCCATTTTTTAAATGAGTCGGTGCTCTAGAAGCTTTCCCTGGGACCCAGAGAGTTTTATTCTATTTTCGTCTCCTTTTTATTTTTGCTTTTATTTTTACTTCCTGTCCTAGATGGGGAATCAGCCATTTCTCCAAGAAACCCTGCTTACTTCTAGGGGTGGATGGTCCTGGGGAACGCACGCTGGTGGAGGGGGTTGCTTGTCGCGGCCAAGTCACCTTTGCTTCTAGGCATTTTCAATGGAACATTTGAAAAATATTTTTTAAGAGAAACAGTGAGTTTAAATTGATATTTTCAGTTCAAATCTAAGGTTTGGGGGTTTTTTCTTCTGCAACTGTTACTTGTGACTACTTTCTCTTACATGAAAGTCTTGGTCCCTAATACCACGAAATGTAATTATTTCTTCACTTTCCTTACAACATACATTTACCAGTTGAAAAAGAACAATAGCAAGATTATTACGGACGATATGACAACTAAATGAACTTTACGATTTCTTTGCAGCTCTTCTTGTCCTTAGAATATCTCCAGCAGGCACGAAGAGTAAAACTGCCGTGTTCCACAGCCAGCTGGGATAACCGATGGCTTGTCGTGGGTATCTCACCAACTCGAGACGCAGTTAGATCCATTTGTTCTATTACTTTTAAAGTTTTATGTATTGCTTTTTTCTTTAATTTTTTAAAAATTTACATTATAATCAAAACTATATAACAAGATACCTTTAGAGACGTCACATTTCTCCTTTTTATCCCTCTTCCTTCCTCCATCAGTAACCATTTCAGTTGGTTTATCCTCCCACTTCATTTCTCTGCAAATACAAACAAATATGAATCTCCATGTGTACATTATGGTTTTCTTCTTCTTTTTAAAGAGAGAGAGAAAGTGCACAAGTGGGGTGGGGGGGAGCAGAGGGAGAGGGAGAGAGAGAATACCAAGCAGGCTCCACGCTCAGCACAGAGCCTGACGCGGGGCTCGAACTCATACCCTGAGATCATGAGCGGAGCTGAAATCAAGAGTTGGTTGCTCAGCCATTGGAGCCACCCAGGTGCCCCTATAACTTGCCTCTGACACAAAACTTAGCCTGCAACGTACACCGTCCTGCACTCGGCATTACACCCTGGAAAGCCCACGTCGGTGTAGAAAGAGCCCTTCCTCTTTACAATGCGGCGTCAGGATGTTCGACCGATTTTTCCGACCCACCCCTACTGCCCTGGTGGACATTTACGTTGTTTCTGATCATTTGCCCGCCGGGTGAAGGGGTAAATGCGTACACAGTTCTGCTGGCCGGTGTCCAGTCCCTCCGCATATGGGTGGTGCCATTTTATCATGGATAAGATTGTTCCCCCGCAGTCTTGTCAACAGAATGTATGGACACTTTTGGGCCGCTGTCTGTCTGCTGAGTGAGAGCTGGTACCTGAAGTCATCTCCCGTATACTGAACTTACCACAGACGAAACACACCGCCTATTTTTGTGTGTAAAGGCCATGGTGTTACATCACCTCTGAACTCTTTCTCTTGTGTTGTTGGACTTGTTCTCTTCATTTTTAGGACATACGTATGTGCGGCCCATCAGCTTGACTAAAGGCCTGTCTGACACTTAGACATGCCTCATGTTCAAGTTCACATCGGCTGTTTGCTGTCACGCACTCCCCTCTGTTGCACGACCTTCAGTAAGTCCGCCTTGCGTGTCCGACTTTCCCATCCCTCCCTCTGTGCCCTACCTTGATTTCATCTCTGTGATCTCTTTATCTCTCTGTGCTGTATTTTGGGTTATCTCCCCTGATCCATCTCCCAGTTCTTTAATTCTCTCTCTAGTAGCTTAAAATTTTTTTCTCTGGTTAAATACACATAACATAAAATGAACCATCTGAATTATTTTTCAGTGTATGATTCCATGGTATTAAGTACATTCATATTGTGGTGCAATCATTACCTCCATCCATCTCAGAATTCTTTCATCTTGCCACGCTGAAACCGTACACCCATTAAGCTCCCCCTTCTCCCCTTCCCCTGGCACCCACTCCTGTACTTTCTGTCTCTGTGATTTTGACACTCATAGAAATGGAATCACATGATACTTGTCTTTCTGTGACTGGCTTACTTCACTTCGCATCATGTCCTCAAGGTTCGTCTTACAGCAGATGTTGGAATTTCCTTCCCGATTAAGGCTGATATTTCATTGTCTGTGTATACCACATGGGGCTTAGCCACTCAACTGTTGATGGACACATGGGTTGCTTCCGTGTTTTAGCTCTTGTGCATAATGCTGCTGTGAACATGGACATAACATACTTCTTTGCGACCCTGCCTCAATTCTTTTGGGTATATACCAGAAATGGAATTGTTGGAGCATATGGTAATTCTACTTTTTAATTTTCTTGAGGTGATGCCATACTGTTCTCCACAGAGACTTTATTATTTTACATTCTTTCTAGGAGTGCAAAAGACTTCCAACTCCTACACATCCTCCCAATGCTCTTTATTTTCTCTTTCTTTTTTTTTATAGTAGCCATCCTAATGAGCATGAAATGTCATTATGGTTTGGATTTGCATTTCCCTAGTGATTAGTGATGCTGATCTTCTGTTCATGTTTTATTGGCCATTCACATATATCCTTTGGAAAAATATTTATTCAAGTCCTTTGTCTATTTTTAAATTGGGTTGTTTGCTTTTTTGTTGTTGAGTTTTAGGAGCCCTCCATATATGTTGGCAGTTAATCCCTTATCAGACCTACGATTTACAAAGATTTTCTTGCATTCTGTGGGTTACCTTTCTGCCCTGTTGATGGTGTCCAGTGAGGCACGGTTGTAAATTTTCATGAAGTCCAATTTTTTAAAATATTTTTTTCATTTTTTTTATAAACATATAATGGATTATTAGCCCCAGGGGTACAGGTCTGTGAATCGTCAGGCTTACACACTTCACAGCACTCACCATAGCACATACCCTCCCCAATGTCCATAACCCCACCACCCTCTCCCTACCCCTTTCCCCCCCGGCAACCCTCCGTTTGTTTTGTGACATTAAGAGTCTCTTATGGTTTGTCTCCCTCCTGATTCCATCTTGTTTCATTTTTTTCTTTTCATGAAGTCCAGTTTTTATTTTTGTTGCCTGTGCCTTTGGTGTCATATGGAAGACAGCATTGTCAATTCCAATGTGGCGAAGTTTGTGCCATATGTTTTCTTCTAAGACTTTTATATTTTAGCCATTATGTATGGGTCTTGGGTGCATTTTGAGGTAATTTTTTGCATATGGTGATTGAGAGGGTCTGACTTTGTTCTTTTGCATGTAGATCTCCCATTTGTTGAAAAGACTGGCCCTCCTCTATTGAATGGTCTTGGCATCCTGGTTGAAAATCATCTGAGCACATATATGAGGGTTTATTTCTGGGTTCTCTAGTCTATTCCATGGGTCAGTGTGTTTGTCCTTATACCGTAGCTTTACAGTAAGTTTTGGAGCCAGGGACTGTGAGTTCTCCAACTTTGTTCTTCTTTTTTCAAGATCGCTTCTGCTTTTCAGGGTCCCTTAAGATTCCATATGAATTTTAAGATGAATTTTTCTATTTCTGCAAAAAATGTCCCTGGGATTTTCACAGGGATTGCACTGAATCTGTAGATTGCTTTGGATGGAACTGACATTTTAACAGTATTAAAATCTCCAATTCATGAGCATGGGATGTTTTTCCGTTTCTTTATGTCTTCTTTAATTTCTTTCTGCAACATTTCGTAGTTTTCAGGGTGCAAGTCTTCACTTCCTTGGCTGAATCAGTTCCTAAGTATTTTATTTATTTTGATGGTATTGTAAATGGAATTGTTTTCTTTTACTTTTTTAAAATAGGCTCTATGCCCAGGGTGGGGCTCGAACTCAGGACCCTGAGATCAAGAGTCCTGTGCTCTCTGGACTGAGCCAGCCAGGTGCCCCACCCCTGGAATCGTTTTCCTAATTTCCTTTTCAGATGTTCATTGTTACCATCTAGAAATGCTCTAGTAGTTTTAAATCTGGGTTTTAGCCTTCCGTTGGGTTTTCAACTTCAGTGATTGTACCTTGCGATTTTCTTATGTTTTTAATTAGTTCTTTGATTTCTTCTCTTGGACCATTTTAGTTACCCTTACCTTAGAGCCTACAGTTCTTTGGTTTCTAATCTTTCTCTTCGTTGTATCTGCCATTTCTTTCACTGTAAATCGGTTTTCGGCAGGTTATAAAATTTTTAATTGTAAACCTACTTTCAGCAAGTCATCGAATATGAGAATTTGGTCAGTATCTAGGGCTTCTGTCTTTCTTTGGAGAAGTTTTGCATTTGCTCCTTCCAAACACGGGTATCACCAACCAGGAACGATTTTTATGTTAATTTACCAGCATTAGAATTACTCAAATGAACAGGGCAGTATACATTTAAATCTCCACCCCCCAGGAGGGCAGATCTGTGGCTATGGATTCTCAAGGGAGATGTTTCTTTTCCCTCCGGAGCTCCAGGGGAGAGATGGGCCTCACCATGATCCCCCTGGATGAAGGATAATTTTCTTTTCAGTCTACACTGTAACTCCGATCACAGGCCTTGGAGAGGGGTCTCACTTCCAACGCCCTGCTTCACGGGGCAGCGAAACCTTGTCTCCAGTTCCTGCTGGGTCAATGTCCGCACGCTGGGGTTGGCACCCTCCCTCAGGAAGGCCCCCCCAGCACAGGTCCTCACACTGCTGTTCTGTTCGCTCTCAGTAGTCAGCACTAAACAAAATACCTGTTGGGCTTCCCCACAAATCTCATCTCTGTCCCAGATGATCTTTGTGAGGAAAGAGACATTCAAAACCTGAGCAGAACCATCACCCAGAGAGACACTCTGGGCTGGGAGGCCCCTTTCCAGGAGCAGAGGGCCTCAGAAATTGGAAGGGTGTGTGGTGAGTCAGGCTGACAGGGCTTTGGAGAGTTCTGGAGCTGCACAACCACAGTGTGGAAGGCCCGTAAATAATTATCCTTGAACAACAGCAAATGCTTTATTGACAAGATCGCTCTTCCCTATTAACTTCCACATCTTTGTCCTCAGACAAAGCCCCTTCGCCATTCAAGTAAAACCCTGGTCAGGGTCTGTCCACTGACTGCTGTATGCCCTTGGTCACACCCTTCATATCTGTGAGCCCAGTTTCTATAGAATGGAGAGACCATGTGTTTGCCTACCTTTGAGGATTTATCCATGGCTTTGAGAATTAAAATTAAATGAAAACTGACCTGCACATTTATTGTTTGAGGTCAGTGTGACCTTGATTCCAAAAACAGATAAGGACAGCACGAGAAAAGAAACCACAAGCTGTTATTTTATTCTAAAAAATGCCAAGTAAAATGTTGGCTAAGAGAATCCGACAGTGTATGTGAGAAGTAATCGTCCGTCATGTTCAAGGAGGATCAAGTACAGAAATGTAAGGCTTGCTCATGTCAGAATAACCAGTGTGATCACTAGAGAAAAGGAGTATCAATACATAGAATGAAAATGTTTTACCAGACGTGCTTCCCAACTGTGATTCAAAATCCACCCCTCCCAAAACCCCTAGCAATTAAAGGGTCTGCCCCCAATGGACCCAAACTCTCTATTACAACACCACCCTAGAGTCCGGTCATGCGTGAGGAGAAAGGCTGCCTTATTTTCATTAAGACCTGGACTAAGACAGGGAAGCTGGCTTTCACCCCACATTCCTTTACTGCAACAGCGGAGCTCCTGGTTAATGTTATTAAGCACTTCAGGAAAAAGAAAAGAAAATAACTGTAAGGAAAAGAGAAGGGGAAACTCTCTGGCTTTCATTTGCCTTCCCAATTCATTTCTCTCCACAATCCAGTCGTAATCTCTTTGAGTCTGGGGGTGGCGTCTGATACTTGCACAAAACCCAAGACAGCAGCGGGTGCAGAACTGGCAGTAGACACTAGTGGGCAAAAGGGCATCCGAAGTTAGGACGCGGTAGGGACGCCACGAGATTCACACGGGGAAGCGACTGCACGCAGATCAGGGAGGCAATCTTTCGGGACCGCTCGCACGCAAGGCGGGAGGCGGGCTCTCCCTGCCATTTCTCCCCCGGGGCTCGGGCTCAGCGACCCCCGCCCGCGAGCCGCCCTCCCCGCGCCGGCCAGCAGGTGGCGCCCGGCCTCCACCGGCCGGACCCGGAAGGGCGGCCCGAGCCCCGCCGCCGAGAGTCTCCTCCGAAAGGCGCCCCTTTCCTGGACGCCGCGGCGGCTCGGGGTCGTCGTCCGAACGTGGCCAGCGGCCCCCGGCGTCCAGTGACCGCGCAGGTGCTCGAAGGGGCCCCGTCGAGCCCCTGCAGAAGCCCCTCCGTCCGAGTCTGAGCCCTCGCCCCGGCGAGCCGACCACGGGCCTCCGAGGCTGGGGGGGGCCGGGGGCCGCGCCCGAAGAAGAGGACGGGGAGGGGCGGGCGGGCAGCGACCGGTCCTCGCGCTTCCCGCCGCCGCCCCGCGCAGGTGGCCGACCTCAGGCGACGGGGCTGAAAGGCGGCCCGCCGCGGGTGACCCGCCCCCAGGTGCGGCGGGCGGCGGCGTCCCCGTGGCGTGACTGTCCGCCACCTGGACGGCCCGGCTCCACGCACGTGCTCCCCGGCCGCGCGGACGCCGAACAGGGCGCGGGGGCGCGGGGGCGCCGGGCGAGGCCGCCCCGCCCCGCTCGCCGACGCCCGCCGGGAGCAGGGAGGGTCTCGGGCGCCCCCGGCGCAGCGGACGCGGGAGGCCGCCGCTCCACACCCGGCCCCGCGCGCCCCTGGACGGTTCCGTGTCGGCCGGAAGCGCCGCCGCCGCCAGGGCAGACGCGGCGGCGCCACCCAAACACCTGCGGGGCCCGGCCTGCGCGCGGCCGCAGGTGAGCCGCCCGCCCCCCTCGGGTTCCCACCGCCCGGGCCCAGCCTTCCAGAACCTCCCACCCCACCCTCTCACGCCTAAGGAAGTGTCTTCCGATTCGGAACATGTGTCTACACGGGAAGTGGAACTGCGTGTTTTAGAGCGGGGTCCCCGAGCGGCCAGGTGAGGGCCCGTGGAAAGAGCCCGCAGGTTCCTTCTGGGACTCAGGGGGCCTTTCTCCTTCCCTCCCTCTTTCCCTTCCCCGGCAGCCCAGGGGTGCAGTCAAGGGTGAAGGGCGATTTAACAGCCACCTGTCTCGAAAGTGGGCCCCACCCCAGCCCCGTCCGCCGCAGGCTGGTGCGCTACAGGTGGAAGTCGTAGGGGGAACCTTGGGAGGCTGGGAGAGCGCGGGGCCCCATCACAGCTTTAGTTCCCACTGGCGCAGGGTCGCTGGCAGCCAACAGTGAGGGAACACCCAGGGGTCTTTTTTGCCTTTTCCGGAAATCTTTTAAACCGTGTCCTGAACTCCTGTGGACTTTCCCCTTCCGATTCACAAGCAGTTTCATATCCTCCAAAAGTGTCTGAACACCGACTCAGGCAGGTAGTCCTTCCAGACTCCACATTTATTTTGGGTGACCTAACTCCTAGAAGTCGGCCACAGCAATTTCTTGGTTTGAAACTCAGCCCCAAGCCTTAGAACTAGTATTTCCTTGCAGACTAAGAGAAACTTGTGTTTACAGCCTTCCCAGCTGGGTCAGCTCTCCTGAAATGCCCGAAGCAGGCCTTTGCCCCCAAGTGCTGGCTCAGACCACACATCAGATAAGAAGTTTCTCCGCATCCAAGTTCTAAGGCTTCGGGGGTGGCGGGAGGGGTGGAGAAGGGGTTAAATTAACTAGAAAGAGAGAGAGAGACCTTAAAAACCATTCAGAATTCAGGTATTGACTTCAGACATGTTTATTATAATCTTATACAGTCTACATAAATTTGAACTTGTATTTATTTGGGTTGTTCAGTTATAACATAGCATAATAAAAATCAAAGCACTGGTCCTCTGAAATAAAGCAGGCAATCACCATTCAATAAACACACGATTTATTTTGTATAAAAGGGTTAAGTTTACAACTAAACTTTTATAAAAAGTTTAGCATGAATAAGTACATCATTACACTTTGTATGCAGAAATACACATCTCTGCCACTATACAAGAAAACTCTAATTAAAGAGTTCACAAGGTTTCACTCAATATATATATATATATTTATATATAAATATATACACAGCATTCAGTAGGCTTGCGTCAAAAAGGTAATTTCTGACCGAAAGACTTCATTTAAGTAACTGAATACTGGATCCTTCTGGTATTCACGCTCCACCTTTGAAAAAAGGCAAAGTCTGCTTAAATTGGGAAATTCCTTGTGATTTTAACGTTTTCGCTCCCCATGGTGGGAATAGTATATAAAGAAAACCTTCCAACTGCAGAAAGGGCATTTAAAAGTCTTTTTCATAAATAACTAATATCACAGTCCAGGTCAGAGAACACCCTGGGGAAGATGATCATTCTCAGTTTTCCTTCCATTTTTTTTTTTTTATTAAAGGTCCATTCAACTTCTTGTTCTCCTTGTGAAATGGTTGAAAAATAAGTTCAGCGCCTGAAAAGATCCTGTGGATTCGTTGTTGTTGTGCAAAGAAAAAGAAAAAGTCATGAACACCTGCAAAAGATTGGGGGAAAGGCATGTTTTAGGAGAATGGAACCTAAGGGCAGAGGCCGGCAGACTGGCGCCGGGAGGAAGCCGCAGTTTGAACATTTAACCACCAAACACTCAAAGATTGGGCAAACCCTGGCATCCAGATGCAACACACACTCTCGGCCTCGACAGCGAAAATTGAACATGAAAATAGCAGAGGCTCAAGGGAAAAACTTCCCAACGCAATCTCCTATTTGGATCTCCAACAGCCGTGCTCACAGGCGCCAGTCTGCTTCTTGTAACAATTATTTGATTGAAAACAGCCCTTTAGTTAACAGATAGGGAAGTCGGAATCCCACATCACAGGGTCAGGCGCAGGGAAGCAATGCTCTGGCCAGCCCAATCTCCACGGGCTCCGGTTTTAGGGAAGGAGGATCTCTATGGAATTTGTGGCGATAAGATTAATTAGATGGAGGTTAGTACCTCATAGTACCAGAGCAATAGCGGAGAAGAGCCAGGCCATCCGTGTGTGGCAGAAGCCAGGACACATTTTCCTTAGCCGCCTTCCTAGGAAGTTAACTGGGTCTTTTTCTTTTCTTTTTTATTTTAAAAGAGAATGTGCTGTGATCTTGAGTAACCAGAGCCAGGAGCCCCTTCAGACGCTGTTTACAAAGACAGCGGGCTACGGGCTACGGGTAACACCCCTAAGTACACATTCATTTACTAAACCCCCAATTTTGCAGAGACACAAAGTACCTCCCCACACAAATAAAAAAACACGCGGGCGCACACACACTCCAAGAGGCAGTTTACAACGGGAGGCGCGAGCAAACACTCACCATTTATTCAGCCACAGAGCGCTTTGCTGTCATTTGACATTAACTCAGAAGGGAATTCAGAAGCCTGCGAGAGAAAGGGGATAAGAGGCGGTGTTAGACAATCTTAAGGAGAAAGGGCCTTTTTTTTTTAAGGAGCCCACAGAACAGCAACTTTCATTAAACACGTTTATGCTACGATTCAGAATCACAGATGCATTAACGTGTCGGAACTTATCAGCGATTTCACGCACGACTCAATCTATAGCAGATTTGTTGTTGTTGTTTTTTTTTAAAGTTAATTAGCTCATCTGTAAGTCCCGGACTGCGGCCGTCTGGACAATGGGTCTGCTGGTGGCAGCGGGCGGGGGCACCGGGAGCAGGTCTTACCTGCAAGGACAGGATGCTGATGTCCGTGTTTAGGGTGGTCAGCGGCGTCCTGGACGCCTGGCTCTGCCCAGGTCGCTGGTGGTGCAGGCTGACAATAGTGGGGTGCGAGTCCAGGGCGATCTGCAGGTCTAAGATGTAGTCGATGACGTGCTGCAGGATTTCCATCTTGCTCACCTTCTTGTTCTGGGGGATGCTGGGCACCAGCTCCTTGAGCTTGGAGTAGCAGTCGTTCATGTTGTACAGCAGGCTCATCGGGTCGTCCACGGGGGTTTTGCTCCGGGAGATGCCCAGGCTGTGGTCCGAAAGGCTGTTTTTCCTAACGGACCTCACCGGACTGAAGGCTTTCATGCTGACCGCGCGCGGGGAAGGAGAGACCGGGAGGGAGCGGGCTGCCTAGGAGCTCAGGCCGCCGCCGCCTGCGGAGCTTCCTGCGCTCGGCACTGGGCTCGGCTCAGAATGAAGCCCGGCGCCTGGCGGGGCGGCTTTTATCCGCACTCGCCGGGGGCACACGATCCGGCTTCTCTGCGTCCCCATTGGCGGAAGGCGGCGCGTCCATCAGGCGGCGCGGGCGCCCCCATTGGCGGACGCGGGCGCGGGGCGAGCGCTCGGTCCTTCCGCGTTCGCAGCCAATCCCCGCGGGGTGGGCGGGGCGGGCGCCAGCCCAGCTGGGGTGGTAAATAGAGTACAGTAAGCGCGGGGCGGGAGCGGAGCCGCGAGCCCCGGGAGGCGGGTGGGGGAGGGACGGCGGGGAGACCCCAGGAATCCAAGTGTGCGTCTTTATTTTAATGCCAGTGCTGAGCCAGGACCCTTGCCCGAGGGTGTCCCCCGACGAAGCCTCCCCCACAGCGACGCGGGCGAGTTCCGCGCAGCAGAGGGCAAGGCACCGTCCCCGCGCCCCCCGGGATGTCACCAGATAGGAAGCGTTTCCGAGGGAAGGAAAAACGCGGAGAAGTTTGCCGTCGGCGAGAGACGTGTGTGGGGTCCGGCCCCGAAGATAAGACTAGGCCACGTCAAAACACAAGGAAACTCGAGACGCCCGCGCGCGCCCTGTGGGACCGTGCGACCCGGGGCGACCCGGGACGCGTTTTCGGTCAACTCGGGAAAATGGGAGCCCCCTGGAGCCGTGCTGACCGCCGAGGAGCTCGCAGCGGCAGGACACGTCCCCGGGTTCCTCTTCCAGCAGGCGCAGCGCGCCCGCGGCGGCCCCACCGGCCGGAAGTCACCGGGGACCTGCGTACTGAAGCGTCGTGGCGTTCGTCGCCCCGCGAGGCTGCGGGTCCGCGACCTTGCCCGGCGGGCGGCGGGGGCGGCGACTCCGAAGGCCCAAATCCTGACTTCGGGGGCCGCACCCCAGCACGCACGCGCTGGTTTTCAAGTCGTGTGAAAGGCGGGCGGCCGCAGCATCCAGAGTGAAACCGTGTCGCGGTGGCGCCGGGCACCCACGCGGCCTCGTCGCCGACACGCTACGCCCGCCGTGTGCCGCGGCGGCCGCTTACCCGCGGCCTTTCCCGCGGACCCGCGCATTCTCGTCTCCCCGGAGACCGTAGTGCACGAGCCGCGTCCTGGGAGCCCTGCTTCCCCAGAATACAAAGAGCCCCCAAACCCGAGGGAAAGCGCGCTTGTGGTCAGCACCTCGTTTCCCAGTCCGGGTCGCCACCGTCTTCGCACGTACGAAAGCCCGGGCGGGCAGACGAGGACAAAAAGCGAAGCTTGACCACGGGGGGCCTGGGGGGTCGCCCTTGAATGAGTGATTAGTTCCTCAGCCGCTGGGCCGGTCTCCCACGCCCGCGGCCACCGCGGCCCGCCCCACGGTTGCTCCTCCGAGGCTGTGGGTCCTGCGGAGGGGCGTGTGGCTTTGAGAAAGCCGGGCGCCCCACGTCGCAGGGCGCGGGCGGGCGGCTTCCCGGCCGGCCCGGGGCGGGGCTGAGGGCCTGCCCCGCGGCCACAGCCGCAGGCGGCCCTGATCGCCAGCGGCCCGCGAGCGGCCTCGCTCCTGATATTAAGTCTGCAGATGATTTCATCCCGAGCCCCCCCAGTTCGAGCCTTTTCATGTACTCTGTGTGCATGTGTTTCTGTCACATACGTGCCACGGTGGAACAGATTTTGTTTTGACACTATTTTGGTTCATGATGTTATACTTTGACTATTTTACAATAATAGCCAATGTAAACAAACATCTTTGGGATTCTCGAATTATTACTTGTGGTTCTTGGACATTGCAGCTCTGCGATACTGACGCGTTCCTAGCTTTTCCCAAGGACACCGTCTGTTCCCAGCCGCGCCCGCCGCGTCCCCGGCAGCCAGGCTCGGCCGGTTGGTGCCGAGCGCGGCGCGCCACGACTTCGCGCACCCGCAGAGCGGACGAAGGCCGCGTCTTCTCCCACCGTCGCTGCCTGTAGCCTGACGCCGTGACACCGCCCAGCGTGCCCCGGTTTTGCGGTTTCTCTGTAGCGGCCACGTCAGGTCCGGGCGGCCTGATCGCGTCGGATTCCAACGGCGCGCTGCCCGCTTCGACGGCCTTTTACAGATCAGCTTAAGGGGGTTCGGAGGTCGTATAAGTTAATGATTAAAAAAAGGCCCGAGTTCCTGGGGCCTCCGTGTCTGCAAGCCCCACACGGAATTACCTTTAAGATGAGGCCTCCGTGGGGAAAATGGTGTTGGAGCGGTTTCGGGGCGGGGGTACAAGGCCCTGAAACGTCTGTCCATTGGGGTGTCTGTGGGTTCGCCCTTGAGGCCTCCAAAGCTCAAATGGTCCCAGCGCCGAGGGGCCCTGGATTTGCCCGACCCGTGGGTGGCGGGAAGGTGTGAAGGGCTTCCGGTGGGGGTGGAGACACCGGCCCCTCGGCTTACTCCCCGGGGCGCCCCCCGGGTGAAGCCGCACGCCTACCCTGGAAGTTCCCCTGCGCGGGTTCCAGGGCTCGCTCACTCGGCCTCCTTCCCGGCCCGGCCGGGGGCTCCCGGCGCGGCCAGCCCGTCGCCGTAATCCGGAGCAGCTCCGGGCCGGGCGCGGGGCCTCCGGGCCGCCCTTGCAATCCCCGCGTGGTGCAACGGGGGGCGGGGGCGGGGCCCGGGGCGGGGGGCGCTGCAGGTCCTCCCCGCACATCTGGCGCCATCGGGCGCGCTCGCCTTTCTTCCCCCGGTTTTGTTCTCACAGCTGTGTCCATTCCGGCCCGTGACCCCCCGAGTGATCCCTGACAGGTGATGAATTGGCGGCGGCGGCGGCGGCGCGCGGGCCGGGCCGCGGCGGGGCCGGAGCCGGAGCCCCGGAGCAGACTCTCTGGCGCCAGGCGCGTGACGCCGCCCATTCACGCCGCCCTGCAGCCTTGTCCTCGCGGCGCCGCTCAGGCGGCTGCCATGGCAACCGCGCCGTCACTCAGCGCGCGCGCAGCTGATCAATGCCTGCGAGGCCCGGCCGTCCCAGGCTCGCCGCGGCCCGGCCGCCCGGCCCGCGCGCACCTGCAGCCGCCGCACGTCTTAAGTTTCGAGCGATTTGGGGGAAGGAAAGAGGACCGGGAAGAACAGGAAAGGGGAGGGTGGGAGTCCGGGGAGAAGAAAAAAAGCCGAGAGAGGGAGAAGAGAGAAATCTTCCTTCTGCCGAAAGAGGCATAACGTGGCTTAGAGGCTGCCAAAGCAAGAGGTTTTGCTTGATTTTGTTTGTTTTTGCAACCGGGGCGTTCAGGGTGGGGCTGGCGCGAGGGAGGAACGGTGGGGAGAAGGTGGCTGTCTCAGCGGACGGCGAGACTGATTTATTCCTTGGGATCTTCGCGGGGATGACCTCGATGCTGGACCCCTCAAAATGCCTTTGAAGGACCCCCACCCCGGCCCCACGTCCCCTCCCCCGCCTGGCTCCGCGGACCCCTGGAGGTTGCACCAAGAACCGCCAGCTGTTTCAAGAGCAGCCCCCCCGCCCTCCGCGCCGCGGGAGGTGGGAGGACGCGCCGCGGGGCCGCGGCTCGGAGCGTGGGCGCGCCCCCCGCCCCGCGCCTGCGCCCTCATCACCACTACAAAGCGGCCCCGGGCCCGCTCCGGTGCTGCGTTTCCAACTGGGAGCGCCAAGAGGCCAGCAACTTCCAAGCCGGCCCGCGGACGCCGACGCCTGCTCCGTCCCGGCTTTATCTCTAGGGAAAGTTCCATTTTAAGAACCAGATGCCAGCATTCCGGGACAGTTCACGGCCCCGGCTCCCCCGGCGGTGCTCATCCGCGGTTCAGAGTGTTTGCGGCCGTTATTTATGGGCTGTCCCGGAGAGGAGCTCCTGCCCTGGGATGTCTGCCGCTGGCCCCAAAGCCGGGGGGGGGGGGGGCACGACTGTTCTGATCCTGTTATCTGGTGTCGCAGAGTTTGTTGTGGTTTTCGAGGAAACAGCATCTGGGTTACATAAGGATTCAAGTTTTTCGCTTTACTTGTTTATTTAATGCCTTGGCAAGAGGGAGCCCTTACCCTGAAACCAGATAACCGAATTTGGGTTTAAAACAGCCTTAGATGAGGGGCAGTGGGAGGGGAAGAAAATGAGTAAAGCCACACAAAGCAAACAAGAGGATGTTTATTTTTCTCCCTTTGGGTATTTCTGAAGACCTGCCTAGCGTCTTCTACGCCTTGTCGCAGGCAGCTACTGAGTTGCATTAACAAAGCCCTTCAGCTACCACGGTGGCTTCACACACATCCCAGCCCGCCAGGACCGCGGCCCCAATTCCTTCTACGACCCGGCGCGCGGTCCTGTTCGCCCAGAGATCCCGAGAGCACCGGGGGGGAAACGCCGTGCTAAATCCACTTGCTTTCCACCGTCTGATCTCCTTGTAGGGAGAAGGGAGATCCCCTTTCAGCTGCGGTCCAAAAAGAAAAAAAAAACCAAGGCAGAGTTTGGGAGTTGGAAGTTGGCGGAGGGGCCTGTTTAGCGACCAGCCCAGCAAATATTTGGTTACAAATGCTGTGAAGTGCCCCGATTGGTGGCCGCGCTTCGCTTTCACAGAAGATCGTCCTGTGACTTTTGTTCCGGTCACCAAATTAAAAAAGAAAATTAACTTGAGCAAGAGATAAGGTCTTAGAAAACAATCCCGGGCTGCCCGCGATCTGGCGGGCGCGGGGCCGGCGTCGCCGAGTCTGCGCCGGGAGGCGCGCGTAGTGGGGTCCGGCCCCCGCGGGGAGCTCGGGTCACCGCGGGGCTCCCCGGCGGCCGCCCGCCGCGCGCCCTCGGCGCCCGAACGCAGCGGCGCCCGTGGGAACCCGCAGCAGCCCTCTGCAGCCGGCGACAAGGGCGGGCTGGTCCGGAATCAAGCTCCATCTTCCTATTATAATGCGGCACCAAAAGCAACACCCGAGCCCGGCTTGTGGGTCCCTAACAAGAAACACATTGTGCGCTCGCCACCCCCACCCCACCCCCTTTTTGGCCGAAGCCACATTCGCGCGCCGGCCCGGACGCAGAGCGCCAAGTCCATGACTTCAGTGGGGAGGAACCCGCCCGCCCCGCACCACGTGCGCGCCCGGCTCCCGCGGCCTCCACGCTGCGCCGGGTGGTCCTGGCCCGCCGCGAGGACCGGGACTGGGGCCCAGCGCAGCCCCTTTGTGACGGGAGGCCGGCGCTGTCCAACGACCGAGGGCCTGGTGGCACCCAGGCGGCGCCAGCTCGGGTGATTCTAATCACTGCCCTCTCAGGTTGGCTGGTGGTGAAACTTCTGTTTATAAAATAGGCCACCCTTCTCTCTCCCACCCCCCACTCATGACCTTGAGGCTTTCACTCTCAGATTCTGCTTCCCGCCCCCACCCCCCACCAAAGGTCAACTTACAGACCTTCTCCTTCTAGGCTAAAGTGAAACCTAGCAGAGGCTCTGCAACCCGCCCCACTTCCCCATGCACACCTGTCCCCTGTCACTGCTACCCCTGGCTGCTGGAGGGTCACCTCCCATTTCCTCTGGGAGGTGAGTGCTGGGCACCCCAAGGCCTGCAGGGACCTGCAGACCCCTGGAGGAGCAGCCCCTGGGTACTTGTTCTCAGCTCTTAGGGGTCCTGCCATCTTCCCGACACCGCTGACCCTGTGGCAGGTGGGGTCTCATCTGTCTCAGTGCTGGACTGGCCATCTGCGCTGGACGCTGGAGGAAAGGCTGAGTGAATTAAGTCGTACATTTTATTTAACCGTGCCTGTCTTTCCGGAGTCTGGAGAACACCAACATTCCATTTCAAAGAAAAAAGGGCAACACAATGGCCCTCTTTAAGGGGAGGTTAAACATTCACATTGGGTAGAATAACTAATAATTTACAAGCCATTCACAGCTCACCTGTTTTGCTCTTCATCTTGATCTCATGAGTTAGGAAAGGCAGATGCTGTCCAGGTTTTACAGAAGGAGAAACCGAGGCCCAGATGGATGACAGATCCCACTGTGGGCCCACACTCCCTAGGACATCACCCTGTGACTATGCAGAAGTGTGTGACCTTGACTCCGCCGGCGGGGGGGGGGGGGGTGTTATTGATTCATTTTTTTTACTTTTTTACCTTGAATTTTTTTCTAGTCCTGTAGGTCTGGATTGCCCATAGCGAGGACTTTGTAAAGAACTTTATTCTCACCTTCAAGAGTTTAACTCTGAGTGATTGAGCTTGACCCTTTATTAACAAATGATCTGAGGACTTTTTAGACTTTTGTGTATGAAAGAATCATCTTTACACACAAAGTCCTGGAGCCCAGAGCTCTAGAAATGGACTCAGTGGGCTTGCTGAGCAGCCTCGGGAACAGCCTTTTCAGCAAGCGTCCTAAGGAGCTGCTGATGCAGGTGGTGAAGTGTCCACATTCTGAGAAGTTTCTGGTAATCTGGCCTCTCAGATTAAGCTTGCAGCTGTTGCAGTTTGTGTACTGGGTGGGAATGAGCTGTCTTGGACCTGCTGAGGACCACTACATTTGTTTTTTGAAAACCCAAGAGGACAAGAAAGTCTGTACATTTACCCACATTTTTACTTTTTTACTTTGTTCTGTCTTCCTTCTTGATGTTCCAATAGTCTTTTTTTATCAGTGTGTGTGTGTGTGTGTGTGTGTGTGTGTGTGTTTCAAAAGTGTCCTTTAGACATTTTTTTAGGGTCTATGTTTAGGGTACGTTCTTTTAGATTTCCTGCCTCTGAGAAGGTCTTGCTTGCCCTTTGATTTCTGAAGGATATATTTATTGTATCTCAACTTGTGGGTTGACATTCTTTTTTTTTTTTTTTCTTTCAACGTTTGACATGTCCTGCCACTTCTTTCTGGCTGCTATGGTTTCTGATGAGAAATCTATTGTCATTCAAACTGCGTTTTCTTCTGTAGATAATGTGGTGTTTGTCTCTGCCTGTTTCCTTTGTCCTTAGTTTCTAGAAGTGTGCTTATGATGTATCTTGGTGTGGATTTCTTTGCGCTTTTCCAGTTTGGGTTTCTCTCAGTTTCTTGAATCTATAGGTTTAAATCTTTTGCCAAATTTGGAAAAATTTCAGCCATTATTTCTTGACATATTTTTTTTCAGTCCCACCTTCTTCTCTCCTGGGATCCTGGTGACATGATTGTTAGATCTTTGGCTATAGTCCCTCTGTGGTCTATGAGACTATGCTTTTAAAATTTTTTTAATTTTTAATTTTTTTAAGTCTACTTTCTCTCTGTTGTTCAGATCAGGAGGTTTCTGTTGTTGTATTTTCAGGCGTTATCGGTTCTTCTGCCCACTCCATTTCACTTTTGAGCTCATCCAATGAGTTTTTTGCCTGTTGTATTTTTCAGCTCTAGAATTTCGATTTGGTTCTTTATATCTTCTATTTCTTTGTTGATATTTTCTTTTTCTCCTTTCCCCCCCCACTTTTTGGGAGGATGTTCATAACTGATTATTGAGAGACCTTTCTGATGCTCAGAGAAGCCTGGAGCTGCCTCACCCCCACTGGAACTTGACTGCACCAATCCAGGATACCCCACGTTGGACTGCTCCCCCGAGCCCAAGCAAGAAGATTAGGAGAGAAGAAAGTGTCATCTGAAGCTACTAACTTTTGGAGTGGTTTGTCACACTGATAACTAAATGGCCACCAAAACAGAAATAGGGCCATTCGGGGGTGGGGGCAGTGGGATCAAAGTTTCCAAGTATAATTTTGCATATGTATTGTAATTGTAATCACTTACAATTATTCAGGCTTCCCCCAAAAACATTTTGCAACAACAAATTACTTACAGTGCATAAAATAATAAAATTGTGTGTCCCACATCCAACAAGAGTGTTACTTTTAAAAGACTTGAGTGATGTTTTATTTGACATCTTGGTGTCCAATGTTACTCACGTACATAGTGTGGGTCTTTTTTTATTTTTTATTTTCTAAACTAGGAAAAAAAGATTTATTTATTTATTTGCATGAGAGTACTCATGTGCATGTGTGAGTTAGGAGAGGGGCAGAGGGAGAGGGAGAGAGAAACTCTCAAGCAGACTCCCTGCTGAGCACAGAGCCCCACATGGAGCTCGATCCCACGACCCCAAGGTCATGACCTGAGCCAAAGTCAAGAGTCGGCTGCTTAGCCAGCTGAGCCATGTAGGGGCCCTGTGTAGGTCTTTTTTTAAGTAATCAGAATCCCTACCAACTTTTCCCTAAGGTATAGACTCTATAACCGTATGTGATAACTATATGTTCTGAACCCAAACCGAGTAGGATAAGTGGTCCAGCTGACTCTAGGGCCCTGGCGGGGTTGGGAGAGCTGAGTGGTAGTGGAGGGCGACTGGGAGCAGACTACGGACTAAGAATCTGTGTCTCCAGACATTCCAGAAACTGTACGGCTGAAGCATCTCACCAGTATCACTGCTCATCACCAAGATTTTAAGGAGATTTTGACTTTTTTTCTCCATACAACATGAAGACTTTGAGTGTGGAGGGATCAGGCGCCCTAGTTAGGATGAGTCTGTCTGTCCCACCGTCTTGTCGATTTAGCTTCCAGGGACCCTGGGATACTGTTTACCTTTCAGAAGACACTTTGGGACAAAGACTCCAACTCTGGTACCAAGAGGGGAGATAGGGGGAGCCCTGCAGGCAGCAGCTGTTGGCAGTGGCCCAAAAGCTTCCGTCTTCTCCCCGTGCCACGATCCCAGTGTGGCCATTTCGGATCTGGAGAAAGGAGCGAGGAGTGGGTTGGTGGAATTACAATTCATTAAGTTCTGCTTTGAAGTGGGGAGCCCATATTCCCAGGAGGCGCCCCTGCAGAAATGTGGAAGAGCAGAATGCTCCCTGGCTGTAAAGGGATGAGGCTCTTTTGGTTGCTGCCCCTGCTGTGTGTGTGTGTGTGTGTCTGTGTCTGTGTCTGTTGGGGAGCACCCAGAGGGAGGTTGAGGCAGGGCTCAGCCACTCGCCCCTCCCTGAGTCTGAGCCCTTGGCCTTGAGGGGGTGGCTTTGCCCCAGCCCTTTATTTCTTTACGCTCCTCGAGTATCTGCCCCCACTGGCTGCAGTGTGTCCTCAGGTGGGTCACTGGGAGCCCAGGCTTCCTGTCTCCTGCACCTGTGTGCCGATGGTTAAATCCAATGGCAGACGGGACAGAGCATTTAAACTCCAAGCTGCACTCTGCAAAATGTGCTCTGAGAATGAGCCGCGTAGGCCCGCTGAGAAATGCAGAGTCTCAGGCTCCAGTCCAGACCTACGGAAGCAGAGCCATTCCTGTCCCACAAAGCCCGAGGCTCGGGGAGCTGAAGTTCTCCCCGTAGCTGAGGAAAGAGCAAGCTAGGGCGAAGGCTCCCGCAGTCACCTTTAAAATGACATCTTTTCCGGGAGCCCAGCTGGCTCAGCGGGTTGAGCATCTGCCTTCGGTTCAGGTCATGGTCCCAGAGTCCTGGATTCGGGCCCCACGTTGAGCTTCCTGCTCAGTGGGGAGTCTCTTTCTCCCTTTCCCTCTGCCCCTCCCCCTGCTTGAGCTCTCTCTCTCTCTCTCTCTCTCTCTCAAATAAATAAATAAAGTCTTTAAAAATTATTTAAAAAATAAAATGGCATCTTTCTTAGCAATAGCTTGCCTCTGAAGCACGTGGCAGACATAAGGACCCTACCCTGTGACTCTCACATGGCCCAGCAGGGCAGGGAGCGTCATTCCCATTTTGCAGAAGGAGTGACAGAGTGCAGAGGTGAGCCCACCGCCACAGGGCCCAGGCGTCACCTGGGAGTCAGAGGCTCAGGGTGCTTTTCTCGTCGCTGTCCAACCGCCATGGACCAGGGAACACCTCTGGAGGGAGAACAGGCGAGGGGACTCATGTGGGGGAGCAAGTCTGGGTGTTGTATGTGGCCTTGCAGATGTTGGGGCTGTTAGGGCCCATTCCCTGACACAGATGCAGGGATGGGGGTGTGAAGGGGCTGAGCCTGCAGGGCCTAGGAGCTGCGGGATGGAGCTCTCCCCAGGCCCCGGACTGCACCCCGCGGTGGGCCTCCTGGGGCACCCTCTCCCTATGCCTCAGGCCTGGAGTAAGCACTGGTCTGGCCTGACCCCGCTGTACCCTTGGGGCCCCCCAGAGGGGGGGACCCCCCAGCTTTCCCTGTCACAGGCCAGGAAACTGCTGCGTAACCTGTGGGGGAAAATGGGAAAGCCAGGGTCTGGCCCCCACGCCTGTCCGACTTCAACGTCGGATCTTTGCGCCCAGTTACTTCCTAAAGCTTTCCCCAAGCGGCTCAAATCCATTCTGTCTCTGGGAGACATGCTCGCTTGAAAGAAGGAAACCTTCACCATGGGTATCTCATGATAGTTTGAAGCATGACACTTGGAAGTAAAATATTCTTAATGATACCTTCTTCGCCTGTCTTCGGCTTCTCTTATGGGCTTCTGTGCCCTGAGGACGGCCCTCGGGGAGAAGGTCATGCTGTGCGTTGGGGATGAAGGAGGGACACCGAAGCTGGAGCGGCCCCGAGCTCACCCAGCGGGCAGCCGCCTTCTGAGCGCCTGCGGTGGCACTGCGGGGGGCCTGTGACCCAGGGAGAGCGCCTGGCCCCTCTGATGTCCCTTCCCAGTTTGAAGCTGCGACTGACCAGCATTCCCCCTAACTGATATTTTGAACGTTCAATGCATGTCCCACTGACCTCCTGGAACAGTCCGAAGGCTCGGTAAGGACGGGCCAGAGGACACGCAGGGCCTCCACCGAAGTGGCAATTCCAGAGAACCAAGAATACTGGTTTTGGTGTACGGCCTGTACTTTATAAACCATCACTGGGACAGCAGCAACCACGCCTCTTGACACGAGTTAATGAATCTGAAAAAAAAAAAAAAAAAAAAGGAATTTGTGTTTATTTTTTACTCAGTTTTGGCGAGTTAAGGTAACTGAATGAGAGAAAACATCCTTAACTAAACTTGAAGATGTGGGGTGTGAAACTTCTAATCTGCAGTCCTTCTGGGACCAGAATGGCCAGACGTGACCCTTAGAGGGCTTCTTTCGAAGTCACAATATCAAAAGTCCCTCACAGGCTTCGCTAGGTGCACAGACAGCGCCGGCGGGAGTGTCAGCTGTAAAGTGATTTCCAGGGAAAGGCACCCCCCACCCGCGTCCCTCTCCCAGGTGGAGGGACTCACGCTTCCAGAAACCCCCCAGGGGATGTCCGCTGGTCCACAGCTTTGGAGAATGTCTCGGAGAAGCTGCAAATGTGTCTGTGACAGAGCTAGGGCAATACCACAGCTGCGCAAACACGCCCAGAAAAGCGTAATCGCTTCCACATGCTGGAAGTTTCTCACTCGGGGGCCAGAGTGGGCGCTCCGGGTGGGCAGGCAGCCCTGCTCCAGCTGCCCCGGGACACGCAGGCCCTCCCCAACCTCGTGGCCCCGCAGCCTGGCCGGGAGCTCCGCGGGTGTCTGGGCTCATCCACGCCTGAAGGCCCGAGCGCGCGGAGCAGCCCACGGGGAGCGACTTGGGTGGTTTTTATGGACCAGGCCTGGAGCTGGCTCTCACCGCTGTTGCCCCGCCGGCCTTTCTCAGGCTCCGTCCCCCTGACCTTTCGGGCTGACCGTTCTTTGTCGTGGGGCTGTCCTGAGCGGGATGTTCCCTGGCCTCTGCTCCCTCCTCTGGCTGTGACAACCGAAGATGTCCGCAGACATGGCTAAGTGTCCCCTGGGGAGCAGAATGGCCCTGGCTGGGAAGCCCTGGGTGGGAACTCGGGTCTCGCGGCCACACCTAACTACGGGGAGGCCGGGAAACCCAAGTCTGGTTGGACGATCAGGGAGAAAGTAAACTGGCTCCGAGCCTGCTGGCTTATCTCTTTCGCAATGACCTTTAGTGCGGGGGGCCTTTCTTGCTGTGGACACATGGGCTGTCCCAGATCCGTGGCCCCCGGGCGGAGACGGCAGGTGATCAGGGGACGTTTGAGAGAAGGTGCAGAGAAGGAGGAAACGGCCACTTGGGAACATCCCCTTACAATTCAGAGCGCTTTCTACTGCCCGCGGCCCTGTGGCAGGAAGGGCCTTTGGTAGCTTTGTCTTACCTGAGATCCCTTGAATTCTGCAGAGGCAGAGCAGCCCGGGGGGAGAAGAGGAGACGTGGACGTCTGGCGTCTGTGTGTCCTCTCGTGTCCTCTCTTGTCCTCCGGAAGCCCCGGAGAGAGGATCGCCCTCGGCCTCTATCACCGATCGCGCGTTCCTATAGTTTATCCCTGACACAAAGCAAGAGGAAACATGTAGGAAGGCGTTTTCTTGGTTCTTTTATTGACGTTTACATGAGTTAATGAACATGCAAACAGATCTGATGAAAACGTGTCGGTAATAAAACAACAAAGTGGGTTTTAAAGAAGGAAGTCACTGGCACATGAGCAGTCAGATCTGACCTCGGGCTGGAAAGGAGGCAGGTTTTCCGAGCTCAGGCCCTGCAGCCAGTGTGAGTGGAAGTGCAGGGGAAGGGGAGCTCAGGGGCATCCATCCATCCATCCGTCCATCTGTCCGTCCAGTACATGTTCTCTGAGCACCTGGAATGCTCCAGGCACTTTCCTAGGGACTTAGGGACCACCTGTGAGCAAAACCCCGGCGCGTACCAAGTTCTAACTACGACCCGAGAGAAGCGGCTTCCGCTTTAGAACGTGAGTAAGAAGCCGAGGCTCAGAGAGGTTAAGTAACATGTCTGAGGTCACAGAGCCACTAAATGTGGGGTCAGGGAGCAAAGCCAGGGCTGAAGAATGTGATGTCCTATTTCTCTCAGCCAAACGGTGAGGAGAATGATTCTCAAGTAGAGGAGGTCAACAGACCCCACAGGCCACGTGTCCATGACTGCTCAGGAGTCGAGGGTCATGCTGGCAGTAATGGGACCTTGCCATTTTGTTCTTGAGAAGACCTGACTAAAATGATCTGGAAGCTTCTGGAAAACATGGGTTTGTAGACTTTTCCACCCCTAACTGTTCCATAAGAATCTGGGGGTGGGATGAGAAATAAGGCCAGGACTTACTTACTTACTTTCTTTTTTTTTTTACAAGATTCCTAGACAACCCTGGGGTTGGGCTTTAAGCTCCCCAGGCCCCCAGCTTCTCAGCAGAGGTGGAAAATAGGACTCCAGAACGCACATTTTAGACACGATCCCCCGGGTGATCGTTCTAAACATATGGTGACGAGACGTGGCCATCTGGTCATGTGAGGAAGGCTCCGGTGTTTGGGGACATCGAAGGTACTAGAGGAAATAGCCACTCAAGCTCGTGCATGTCCCATTGAAAAACACATCGCTTATCATCAAAACCAATTGGTTCGTTCACTTTGGAATGCAAACCACACGGTACTAGACAGATCAAACAATGAATTCTTAGAAAACCAAATTGAGGGGCGCCCCGGGTGGCTCAGTCGTTGAACGTCTGCCTTTGGCTCTGGTCCTGGTCCCGCGGTCCTGGGATCGAGCCCCCATCGGGCTCCGTGCTGGGCGGGGAAGCCTGCTTCTCCCTCTCCCCCTCCCCCTGCTTGTGTTCCCGCTCTCGCTGGATTTATATATTTATAAATTTATATATTTATAAATTAAATATATAATTAATAAAAACCAAAATAAAACAAATTGAAGTGATCTTTGTGTTCGGATGGTGATCACGCTCTGCTTTTCGTCTTTATGTCCCACCGTTTCTAGCCACGTTTGAGTCCCTCCTGCGGTTCTGTGCAGGCAAAGTGCTAGTAAATACCGTCTTCGCTGTTTTGTAAGAGTCGGGGCGCGTCAGCCACTTGTGGGGACCTGGCCTGCCTTTTCCGGCTCTGCCTGCTGTGACCCCGGCCTCCCCAGGATTTCGGGGGGCCGGGCTCGGCCTCAGCAGCCTGACTTTTCAGGGGAGCCCAGAGCCAGTATACAGTAAGCCTCCACTCTGCTGAGCAAAATCATTGTAAATCCACCACACCAGGAAAAAGGAGGCCCAGATCTCCTCAGCCCCGGACCGGACCGGAGGCTGCAGAGGGCCCTTGTTTCCCTGAGGCCGAGGCTGGGAGCTACGGCTCCGAGGCGGCCTGGGGCCCGGAGAGCAGAGAAGCGGGACCAGCGGCCTCCGTGTCCCCAGAGAGGGGCTGAGGGACATGTGTCCTCCTTGGCTGGAAACCACCAGCCTACCGGGAAGGGGGAAACAGCCCCAAACGCTTGGTGCAGCCGCCTCGGTGGTCGTATCAGCTTCATTTATTTGGGGGAAAAGGTACAGTTTATTCCAATTTTTTTTAAGCTCAGGGAACCTTCAGCTTCTGTCCTTTCTCTTTGTCAGTGGCACGACAGATTGGCGATGTAAGAAGGACGCGGAGGGGGGAGGAGTCAAGATGGCGGAGAAGTAGGAGGCTGAGACGACATCAGGCAGCAGGGGATCAGCTAGATCGCCCATCAAACCATTCCGAACACCTACAAATCCAACAGGAGATGGAAGAGAAGAAAAACAACAATTCTAGGAACAGAAAATCGACCACTTTCTGAAAGGTAGGACCAGCGGAGAAGTGAATCCAACGCGACAGGAAGAGAGACCCCAGGGGGAGGGGCCGGCTCCCGGCAAGCGGCGGAGCACAAAATCAGGACTTTTAAAAGTCGGCTCCACGGAGGGACATCGCTCCAGAGGCTAAACTGGGGTGAAGACCTCACGGGGACAACGTGGACTCAGGTCCCACGGGGTCACAGAAGGATCGGGGGTGTCTGAGTGTCGCAGAGCTCACGGGTATTAGAGCGGGGAAGTCGGCTGCGGAGACAGAGCCGAGGCTTCCTAGTGGTCGGTGACACGGGCCGGTGCTCTGTGCGAGGGTCCCCACAAGATCCGGGGAGACTCCACCCGGGAGAGCTCAGGGATCTACGGGGTTCGGAGACTCCAGGTGGGACTCTGCCAGAGACAGAGACGCTTGGTCACAGGCTGGGTGAGCTCGGAGCTCCCGGAAGCCAGTGACACGGGACTGATGACGCACGATTTTCTCTGAGCGCGGTCGCCGGGCGCAAACGTGGGCTGGGGAGACCGGAGGGATTAAACGCTTTTCTCTGAAGGCGCACAGAAGACTGGGGCCCCGAGCTCTCGGCTCCTCTGAACCGGAGATTGGGAGGCCGCCATTGTCATTCCCGTCCTCCGGAACTCTACGGAAAGCGTTCAGGGAACAAAAGCTCCCGAAAGCGAACCTGAGAGGATGACTTAGCCCGGCCCCTGGTAAGGGCGGTGCAACTCCACCTGGGGCAGAGACACCTGAGAATCACTACAACAGGCCCCTCCCCCCGAAGATTAAAGAAATCCAGCCAAGACCAAGTTCACTTACCAAGGAGAACAGCGGATTCTTACCTGGACAAAATGACAAGGCGGAAAAACTCACCACAAAAAAAAGAGCAGGAGACAGGACTGAAGGCTAGGGACCTCATCAATACAGACATTGGTAATATGTCAGATCTGGAATTCAGGACGACGATTCTCAAGGTTCTAGCCGGGCTCGAAAAAGGCATGGAAGATATTAGAGAAACCCTGTCAGGAGAAATAAAAGCCCTTTCTGGAGAAATAAAAGAACTAAAGTCTAATCAAGTTGAAATAAAAAAAGCTATTAATGAGGTGCAATCAAAAATGGAGGCTCTTACTGCTAGGATAAATGAGGCAGAAGACAGAATTAGTGATATAGAAGACCAAATGACAGAGAATAAAGAAGCTGACCAAAAGAGAGACAAAAAACTACTGGACCACGAGGGAAGAATTCGAGAGATAAGTGATGCCATAAGACGAAACAACATTAGAATAATTGGGATTCCAGAAGAAGAAGAAAGAGAAAGAGGAGCAGAAGGTATACTGGAGAGGATTATTGTAGAGAATTTCTCTAATATAGCAAGGGGAACAAGCATCAAAATCCAGGAGGTGCAGAGAATACCCCTCAAAATCAATAGGAATCGACCCACACCCCGCCATTTAATAGTAAAATTTACAAGTCTTAGCGACAAAGAGAAAATCCTGAAAGCAGCACGGGACAAGAAGTCTGTAACGTACAATGGTAAAAATATTAGATTGGCAGCAGACTTATCCACAGAGACCTGGCAGGCCAGAAAGAACTGGCATGATATATTCAGAGCACTAAACGAGAAAAACATGCAGCCAAGAATACTTTATCCAGCTAGGTTATCATTGAAAATAGAAGGAGAGATAAAAAGCTTCCAGGACAAACAAAAACTGAAAGAGTTTGTAAACACCAAACCAGCTCTACAGGAAATATTGAAAGGGGTCCTCTAAGCAAAGAGAGACCCTAAAAGTATTACCAGAAAGGAACAGAGACATTATACAGTAACAATCACCATACAGGCAATACAATGGCACTAAATTCATATCTCTCAATAGTTACCCTGAATGTAAATGGGCTAAATGCCCCAATCAAAAGACACAGGGTTTCAGAATGGATAAAAAAACAAAACCCATCCATATGCTGCCTACAAGAAACTCATCTTAGACCTGAAGACACCTCCAGATTGAAAGTGAGGGGGTGGAAAACAATTTACCATGCTAATGGACATCAGAAGAAAGCTGGGGTGGCAATCCTTATATCAGATCAATTAGATTTTAAGCCAAAGACTATAATAAGAGATGAGGAAGGACACTACATCATACTCAAAGGGTCTGTCCAACAAGAAGATCTAACAATTTTAAATATCTATGCCCCTAACATGGGAGCAGCCAACTATATAAACCAATTAATAACAAAATCAAAGAAACACATTGACAAGAATACAATAATAGTTGGAGACTTTAA